>PVKV010008467.1:0-11582 GCA_004027835.1 Alouatta palliata | reverse complement strand
TCGAGACGGAGTTTCACTCTTGTTGCTGAGGCTGAAGTGCAGTGGTGCCATCTTGGCTCATTGCAACTTCTGCATCCCAGGTTCAAGTGATTCTCCTGCCTCAGCCTCCCAAGTAGCTGGGATTACAGGCATGTGCCACCACACCTGGCTAATTTTTTGTATTTTTAGTAGAGATGGGGTTTCATCATGTTGGCCAGGTTGGTCTCAAACTCCTGACGTCATGATCCAAACACCTCGGCCTCCCAAAGTGCTGAGCTTATAGGTGTGAGTCACTGTGCCCATCCTGGATCTTAATCTTAAGGCTGGGTGGGGTATGGGCCACACATTCCCTCTGTATCCTCTCTTCTCATAGTATTCTGCCGCTTCCCAGGCTGGCCAGCTACCTCTTGAGTCATGGTAAAAACCCCAAACCCAAAAGTTTATAAGAACCAGGGTTATCCAGTTGGCTGACTAACATACATACAAGGTACGTACAAAGCAAGAACATCCTCTAAGCTCAGCTTTAACGAACTATGTGAAATTTTACAAAGAAGAAATCTAGAAGGAAACCTTATAATTTTGACATATGAAAAATCAAATAAAATACTTAAGTTAATTTAGATAATAATGAATGCAAAATAGGGTTGACTATTGAGAGTAGTGGAGACTGTGGTAAACTGGTACGATCCTACCCTGTCTAACGTCAGTGACAGCCAGTACTTAGCTCTGGTTCATCGTTCTCTTTGGGGATACAACCTGTCTAATGTCAGATTTTCCAATTCTTGGGTATCTGAATTTTTTGAAAAAAGTGAAACCTCCTTGTTTTTTAATATTAGCATCTAATTTAAATTTGCAATTTTTTTTTTTTGAGATGGAGTCTGACTCTGTCACCCAGGCTGGAGTCCAGAGGCATGATTATGGCTCACTACAACCTTCACTTCCCAAGTTCAAGTAATTCTCCTGTCTCAGCCTCCTGAGTAGCTGGGATTACAGGCACCCACCACCACACCCGGCTAATTTTTGTATTTTTACTAGAGACAGGGTTTCGTTTCTTTTTCCTTTCTTTCTTTCTTTTTTTCAGATGGAGTTTGACTGTTGTCGTCCAGGCTGGAGTGCAATGGCGCCATCTCAGCTCACTGTAACCTCCACCTCCCTGGTTTAAGTGATTCTCCTGCCTCAGCCTCCCAAGTAGCTGGGATTACAAGCACCCACAACCACACCCAGCTAATTATTTTTTTTTTATTTTTTTTTTTTTTGTATTTTAGTAGAGACAAGTTTTCACCATGTTGGCCAGGCTGGTCTTGAAATCCTGACTTCAGGCGATCCACCCTCCTCGGCCTGCCAAAGTGCTGGGATTACAGGCGCGAGCCATGATGCTCAGCCTGTTTTTTGTTTTTTTTTTTTAATGTCCACAAGTCAGATTCAACCCACAAGACTGTGGGCCGATTCACCCTTTCATCTTTAGCCACATTGGACTGCGCTCCCTTTGGCATCTTTACCTCATTCTTCAGAGAAGGAAGGCTATGCAGTTATCTCCGAATTTTTGAGAAGGAAACTGAGTCCAGAAAGAGTGGGTACCTTGCCTATTACTCACCGGGTCAGGACAGAGCTGAGCCACAACCATGCCGGCTCCAGGTTTCCACTTGAGGGAAGCCTGGCCTGTGTTTGAAGCTTCGGCTGGCCTTCCCAGCATCTCTCCACTCACTCGTGCTCCCACATCTGGGCTGCGCTCACAGTGGTGTCCGCCTGTGGTTGCTGCAGTTGGCGGGAGGGGCTCTGAGAAACCAAAAGACTTGAGTATGTTTAATAAGTCAGAATATGAGCTGGAGTCTGATGCTGTGACACGAACAGCTCTCAGCTGGCCCCTCCAGCACGTGTTTGGAAATGGACCTTTCTCTGGTCTTCACACAGAGTCACTCCGATGTGACTCACAGGTTGTTTATTCAAATTAAGGAATATGTTTTCTTCCTGAGGGCATGGCAGGAAGAAATATGCTCTTTGCAAAACAAGAGTTATAAGCAAGACTTCAGGAAGAAGAGAGATTAAAAAACAGGGAACGGCTTCTGAAAGTGTTTGTGGGTATTCTTTTTCTTGAGGCACTCAGGGAGGCGCCAGCTCAGGGCAGCTGGTGGGGGAGTGGGGGACAGGGCTGCATCCTTTGAGGATCCCTTCCAGAAAATATCAGCCTTGGGTAAAGATGGAAGCCAAGTCCAGATGCTTTGAGTGTAGCTGCTCCTCTGAGAATATGTTTCAGGCTGTATTCCTGAGCCAAATGAAAGTGGTTTTTGGATTATCCAGTGTGTGTGTGTGTGTGTGTGTGTGTGTGTGTGTGTGTGTGTGTATGGTGGGGAGAGAGAGTCTCGCTCTGTGGTCCAGGCTGGAGTGCAGTGGTGCTACCTCTGCTCACTGCAACCTCCACCTCCCAGGTTCAAGCGATTCTCCTGCCTCTGCATCCTGAGTAGCTGGGACTACAGGGGCATGCCACTACACCCGGCTAATTTTTTGCATTTTTAGTAGAGATGGGGTTTCACTGTGTTAGCCAGGATGGTCTTGATCTCCTGACCTTGTGATTCACCTGCCTCAGCCTCCCAAAGTGCTGGGATTACAGGCATGAGCCACCGCTCCCAGCCCTGTTTTGTTTTAATTCAAGCCTCATCTTCCTTCCTTCCATTAGTCCAAGCCAACCCGTCGTTACCAGCATTGGTTCTCTACGGCTGATGGGAATAGCGGTGGTGTTTGGAATGAAATAGTTTCAGTTCTAATCCTAACTCTACCATTATTAGCCATGTCATTCTGACAAATCACTAAATCTTCTTGTGCCTTAGTTTTCCATGTGTATAGAATGAGAACAATCATAGTATCTACTTCATAAGGTTCTTGTGAGATTAAAATGAGAAATGCATTCATTTATTCCTAAGTATTCACTTAACACCTGCTTTTAAGTGCTGGCAAGCGGTGCTCCTGCTCTTGAAATGCTGACATTCTCCAGTGTGCTCCGCAAAGAATAGGTAAAAGGATAGGTACTATTGTTATTGTTGTGCTGTTGCTATTGATGTTCTTACCATCCAACTCATGGGGATGGAGAGAGATATAATCCTAACCTGTGGCTCAGTTTTTCTGAATATGCATGATCTGAAACATCCCGCCTGGCACAGTGGCTCTTGCTTGTAATCCCAGCACTTTTGGAGGCTGAGGTGGGGGCATCACTTGAGTTTAGGAGTTCACGACCAGCCTGGTTGACATGGGGAGATCCCATCTCTACAAAAAAATGAAACAATTAGCCAAGCATCATGGTATGTGCCTGTGGTCCCAGCTACTTGGGAAGCTAAGGTGGGAGGATCACTTGCGCCCCGGAAGTTAAGGCTTCAGTGACCACACCACACCACAATACTCCAGTCTGAGTGACAGAGCAAGATCCTATTTAAAAAAAAAAAAAATCCATTTTTTAAAATCCATTCTTTACTGTATAATAACCATTCTCAGGCTGGGTGCAGGGACTCACGCCTGTAACCCTAGCACTTTGGGAGGCCAAGGCAGGTGGATCACCTGAGGTCGGGAGTTCGAGACCAGCCTGGCCAGCATGATGAAACCCTGTCTCTCTAAAAAATACAAAAATTAGCCAGGCATGGTGGTGGGCGCCTGTAATCCCAGTTACTTGGGAGGCTAAGGCAGGAGAATCACTTGAACCCAGGAGGCTGAGATTGCAGTGAGCCGAGATCACACCACTGCACTCCAGCCTCCAACAAGATTCCGTGTCAAAATAAATAAATAAATAACCATTCTCAGAGCCTGCTTGGTGTTAGAGACAAGCTTCCAGAGTACCTGGACATATAAAATATACCCACAAAGGATTTGATGCTCCTCCCTTTAAGAAGTAATTCCCCTCCCTTTGAATGTGAGCTGGACTGAGTAACTCACTTCTAACAAATAGAATGTGGCCAAAATGATGAGGTGTGTGACATCCAAGCTCAGATCATAACAGACCTTATGGCTTCCTCCTTACTGTCTCGCTGGGCTCACTCTCCCTGAGGAAAGGCAACTGCCATGCTGTGAGGACACTCAAGCAGCGCTATGGAGAGGCTCACACGGCAAGGAACTCAGGCCTCCTTCCAAGAGCCAGCAAGGAACCAAGGTCTGTTCATAATGACTATGTGAGTGAGACGACTTGGGAGAGCAACTTTCATCCACAGTCAAACTTTCAGATGATGCTAGCCCCAGCCAGCACCTGGACTGCAACCTCATGAGGGACATTGAGTCAGAGCCACACAGTTTAAGCTGTTTTTGGATTCTTGACCCACAGAAACTGTGATAGAATACATGTTTGTTGTTTAAGCCCCTAAGTTGTGAGGTAATTTGTTGCACAGCAATAGGTAACTAATATAGTGCCTTTCCCTAGAACAGATCTTGGAGGAAGAGTCTCTTTAAGTACTGGGGTAAAATTCTGAAGAGTATATTTATATATCAAAATTTCAGAGGATTCTATCTTAATATAAGAAGAAAACAGTAAGATGGTAGAAGCTGGGAGATCTATAGTGTAGCCACAGGTCTCCTAATTTCACTGGTATAAAAATCACCACTCTCAGCCGGGTGCTCACGCCTGTTATCCCTTTGGGAGGCTGGAGCGGATGGATCACGAGGTCAAGACAACGAGACCATCCCAGCCAACATGGTGAAACCCTGTCTCTACTAAAAAATACAAAAATTAGCTCGGCGTGGTGCACGCTTGTAGTCCCAGCTACTTGGGAGGCTGAGGCAGGAGAATCACTTGAACCTGGGAGGCAGAGGTTGCAGTGAGCTGAGATCATGACACTTCAACCTGGCGACAGAGTGAGACTCCGTCTAAAAAACCAACAAGCAAACAAACACTACTCTCGCTGCAACAATAATACTACAGAATTTAGGCAGCATAATAGATCAATATTAATTATATATCCCTGAGCAGTCCTCCATGAACTGGAGATACAGAGGAAAGGTTTCCAAAGATTCCGTTTCTATATCAGAAGATGGTGCCCAGTGCCATTCCACTTCACACTGATCCATTCACTTGGTGATAATGCCATCACAGCCAATAATATCCTCCTAAACAGAAAAATTTGCCCCAATAGTTGGCAGGGAAATACTTTTCCAGGATAGGGGAGGAAAGATGCTGCAAGAGGGTAATCAGTGTTAAATTGACTCAGCTGTCTTCTCCAGTAGGCCAATATTGATCAGCCTCTGCCTTCTCTGAGGTCCTTTCTTTCCACCTCTGCCATTTGGCCCTGAATAGGGCTACTCTCAAGTATATATCTCTTCCTGGAACATGAGATTTTTATTTCCTCCTTTCCTCCCTTACTGCCCACCTGTGACAGTTAACTTCATCTGTCAACTTGATTGGGCACAGGGTACCCAGATATTTGGCCAAATATTCTCCTGGATGTGTCTGTCAGGGTGACTCTGGATAAGATTTACATTTGAATGGGTAGACTGAGTAACGAAGACTGCCTTCTCTAAGGCGGGTGGGTCTCATTCAATCAACTGAAGACTCAGATAGAACAAAAAGAAACTGAGTAAGAGGGAACTCCTCCTGCCTGACTTCTTAAGCTGGTACATTTGCTTGCCAGCTTTTGGACTGGAACTTATATCAACTCTCCTGGTTCTCAGGCCTCAGTACTCAGACTGGAACTACACATTGGCTCTCCTGGGTCTCTAGCTTGCCAACTGCAGATCTTGGGACTTCTCAGCTTCCACAATCATGTGAGCTAATTCCATGTATAATACATATTTGAGACAGAGTGTTGCTCTGTTGCTCAGACTGGAGTGGAGTGGTATAAGCTCAGCTCACTGGAGCCTCAACTTCTTGACCTCAAGCAATCCTCTGGCCATGACCTCCCAAAGTGCTGGGATTACAGGTATGAGCTATGGTGCCTAGCCATGATTACAGGTATGAGCTATGGTGCTTAGCCATGTGTATATATATCTATAGGTGTTTATATATATACACACACACCCTTACATACACACACATATGTGATCTATAGCTTCTGCTTCTCTGGAGAACCCTGACTAATGGCCAACCACCCAACCCATCTTTTTTCCATCTTTGCAGTCACTTCCCTACTCTAATGCACTGTAGCCCTTCACCCACATGTCTGCATTAACTCCCCACTGGTCTCTGTAGTGGGTTGAAATGTGCCCCTCAAAAGGATATGTCTAACTTTTAATCCCTTGTCCCTGTGGATGTCACCTTATTAGTTAAACAGGTCTTTGCAGATGTAATTAAGTTAAGGATTTCAAGATAAAGTCATCCTGCAATAACTGAATGGGCCCTAAGACCAATGACAAGTGCTCTTACCAAAAGAGGAGAGAGCCGTGCACAGTGGCATGCACCTGCAGACCCAGCTACTCAGGAGGCTGAGGTGAGAGGATCACTTAGCCCAGGAGGTCGAGGCTGCAGTGAACTACGATTGTGCCACTGCATTCCAGCCTGGATGACAGAGCAAGACCTTTTCTCTAAAATAAATTAATAAATAAATAAAAAGAGAAGCATAGACACACAGAGGAGAAGACACAGAAAAGGCCACATGGAGACAGAGGCAGAGATTGGAGGTAATGCCACAGATCAGGGAGGACCACTACAGATCAGGGAGGATCACCACACATCAGGAAGGACCACTACAGATCAGGGAGGACCACAACGGATCAGGGAGGACTACAACGGATCAGGGAGGACTACAACGGATCAGGGAGGACCACCACAGATCAGGGAGGACCACCACACATCAGGGAGGACCACAACGGATCAGGGAAGACTACAACGGATCAGGGAGGACTACCACGGATCAGGGAGGACCACTACGGATCAGGGAGGACCACAACGGATCAGGGAGGACTACAACGGATCAGGGAGGACTACAACGGATCAGGGAGGACTACCACAGATCAGGGAGGACCACTACAGATCAGGGAGGACCTGAACCACTTGAAGGTGAAAGGGACAAGATTCTTCCCTGGAACCTCCAGAGAGAGTGTGGCCATGCTGACATGTTAATTTCAGACTTCAGCCATGCAGAGAGCTGAGAGAATAAATTTCTGTTGTGTTAAGCCACCCAGTTTATGGCAATTTGTTATGGCAGCCCTAGAAGACTAATATAGTCGCTTCCTTTCACTCTTTTTCATTTTTAATTTTATTAGTCATACATAATAGATATATTTTGGGGGTTCATGCAATAATTTAATACATTTATATAATTTGTAGAGATCAAATCAGTGTAATTGGGATATCCATCACCTTCAATATTTGTCTTTTCTTCATGCTAGAAACATTTGAATTATTCTCTTCTAGCTATTCTGAAATATACAATAGGTTACCATTAACCATAGTCACCCTACTGATCTATGAAGTGCTAGCTCTTATTTCTTCTGTCAAACAGTGTATTTGTACTCATTAATCAATCTCTCTCCACTCCCTCTTCCCAGCTTTACCAGCCTCTTGTAACCACCAATTTGTCTTCATGAGATCCACTTTTTTAGCTTCTCCAAATGAGTGAGAACATGCGATATTTCTTTCTGCATTTGGCTTATTTCATTTAACATAGTAACCATCCACATTCTTGCAACTGACAGGATTTCATTTTTTATGGCTGCATAGTATTGCATGGTGTATGTATACTGCATTTTCTTTATCCATTCATGCACTGATAAGCTTGTAGGCTGATTCCATATTCTGGCTGTTGTGAATAGTGCTGCAATAGACATGGGAGTGCAGCTATCTCTTTGATGTATTGATTTCCTTTCTCTTAGATATACACCCAGTAGTGGGTTTGCTGGATCATCTGGTAGTTTTATTTTTAGTTTTTTGAGCAACCTCCCTACAGTTTTCAATAGTGGCTGTACTAACTTAACATTCCTACCAAAAGTGTACAAGGGTTCCCCTTTCTCCACATCCTCACCAGCATCCACAACCACAAACCTTCCTTCCGCTCTTGGCCCACTGTGATACATTTTCCAGAGTCATCTTTGAGAAATGTAAATCTGATTTTAACTTCTGCTAAAAATGCTATCATAGTAAACTGCAAACCTCTTACCGTAGTCTCCTAAGCCCAGCTAGATCCAGCTGGGGACCTCTGGGCTCTGATGACTCGGGAACTGCCCTCTCCTTCAGCACACTCCTGTCCCCAGCCCTTCAGTCACTGCCTGGAACACACCAAGCTCTCCCCTGCCTCAGGGTCTTTGCTGCTGTTCCCTCTGCCTCCAACTCTCTTCCTTCAGATCTTGTGGGGTTGGTCTTTTGCCATCTTTCCAGTCTTTATTTATTTATTTATTTATTGAGACAAAGTCTTGTTCTGTTGCCCAGGCTGGAGTGCAGTGGCACTTTCTGGGCTCACTGCAACCTCCGCCTCCCAGGTTCAAGTGATTCTCCTGCCTCAGCCTCCTGAGTAGCTGGGATTACAGGCGCACACCACCATGCCCGGCTGATTTTTGTGTTTTTAGTAGAGGTGGGGTTTCACCATGTTAGCCAGGCTGGTTTCAAACTCCTGACCTCAGGTGATCCACCTGCCTTGGCCTCCCAAAGTGCTGGGATTATAGGTGTGAGCCACTGCGCCTGGCCTCTGGTCTCAATTTAAATGTTACCATCACAGAGACAGCCCTGCCCTGTCTGCAGTGTTTTCTCACCATACCCCATCCTATCTGCACTATCACCATGTTTATGCCCTTCCTACTCCTTGTCACTGTTTGAAATAAATGCATTTATTTGTTTACTTGTTTAATCTGCTTCCCACCCCCACCGTGGAAGTAGGCACTGTGCTCGTTTCCCACCATATCCTCAACATCTAGAACAATGCACAGAGTAGCTTTTGACAAATAATTGCAAATGTGTGCGTGCAAGAATTCTTTCCACTCATTCATTCAATAATTGTGTATGAAGCACTTAATTGGGGCCAGGCATATATCACAGGCCAAGCTCAGTGACAAATGTCAGGTTTCCTTTTCTTTTAAATTTAAATTTTACGTATTTTTAAAATTAGGTAACACCTCCACTGGAATAAAATTCAAAATGTGAAATAGGCACTCGGTAGGAGCCTCTGTGCTGGTTATTAAGTTATTATTTCTCAGCCTCCAGCCCAGCCTTTCGTTCTCAGCTTTTGGGTGCTAGGGCTGGGGCTCTCTGCAAAGCGCATTTCAGCACATTTGTCAGCTGCTTCGTGTTAGGCTCTTCCGGTAACGATGCCAGGGAGAGGGTAAAGCCAGAGGAGGAAGAAGGGACTCGCTCCTTCCCGTGGGCTTCTCGTCTGCCTCCTCACTGTGAACATCACCCCAGCAGCGTTGCCTCAGCCAGAAGCAGCAACTCCTTCCTGAAGCCACAGCCCAATCCAATTTCTAGTTTTTCTTTTTCTTTTTTTGAGACAGAGTCTCACTCTATCGCCCAGGCTGGAATGTAGTGGTGTGATCTCAGCTCACTTGCAATCTCCACTTCCGGGGTTCAAGTGATTCTCCTGCCTCTGCCTCCAGAGTAGCTGGGATTACAGGCACTCACTACCATGCCTGGCTAATTTTTATATTTTTAGTAGAGACGGTATTTTACCATGTTGGCCAGGCTGGTCTCGAGCTCCTAACCTCAAGTGATCTGCCTGCCTCAGCCTTTGATTCCAGTTTGATTCCCAGTTACTGGCTTATATCCTTAAGCAAACTACTAGTCTCTTTGGGCCTCAGTCCCAATGTGGGTAAAATAGGTAAAAATAATTATCTCCTACACAGAGCTTTCCAAATTAAGTGAGACTCTGTATTAAAACACCAAATATAGTGTGTGGTGTATAGTACTTGCTCCACAAATGTTAGCTTTTATAATTAACATTAGCACTATTCCTTCCCTATTCACTCTGTCTGTGTCTATTTTTCTCTCTTTTAACACATGTAGGCTGTAGTGTGCTGGTAAATGTTTAACAACAGCTTTTTTTTTTTTTTTAGATGGAGTCTTGCTCTGTAGCCCAGGCTGGAGTACAAAGGTGCAATCTTGGCTCACTGCAACCTCCACCTCCTGGGTTCGAGCGATTCTCCTGCCTCCGCCTCCATAGTAGCTGGGATTACGGGCACATGCCACCACGCCCAGCTAATTTTTTTGTATTTTTTAGTAGAGACAGGGTTTCACCATGTTGGTCAGGCTGGTCTTGAACTCTTGAACTCAAATGATCCACCCTCCTCAGCCTTCCAAAGTGCTGGGATTACAGGCATGAGCCACCATGCCCCGCCTAACAACAGCTTTCTAAAAATTTTTAAAAGATCTCATTTGTAATTTTTACCAATTTCTGCTGTGTTAATTCTCCTACTGTGGGCAGTTTTGAGCTACCAACGTGATGACCAGTGGCTTGCAAATTTCCTGAAAATTTAACACTGAGCTCTTGAGAGCTGATAGGAGCAGCTCCAGCATACCATCACACATAGGCCTTGCTGAGAAACCTGGTCTAATGACAGCCTTAAAACACATCCACCTTAACTCTGCTTAGGATTCAGGAGGGTGACTCTGAACACTTGAAGAGCACCTGCCTTTTGCTTATGCATTCGTGCCTTCAGCAGATATTACTTGCACTCCTGCTGTGTGCTCTCTGGAAGCACTTATTCAAAAGTGAACACCGACAGGCTGCTCTGTTGAGTTGGCTTTGTCCTGGTGTACATTCCTGTCCCTGTCCAGGGAGCCTCCTCTTTCCTCCTCAGCCCTTCCTTCCTGCCTCCCCTTCTGCCAGCATCTTTACTGGGAATGCAAGCTTCTGTCCTGGTGGGCTCCTCTTCCTCTGTACTCTGTGACAGAGACATGAAGCTGTCCCTCCCAACTCCTTAGTGCCCAAGGAAGTACAGTTCAGGTGACACCCTCATGGTTGAACAGATAGTTGTTTACCAGTAGTGTTCTATGAATATTTGTCTTTCCTGTACAATTTTTGCTTTCCCTGGAGGTAATACTTGTCCTGTTTTTTTTGTTTGCTAAGTATTTTCTATGATGATCATAAATTCAACCTAAAGAATCCCTAATTGTGAGTCTCCTCTCAATACATTAAAATAGAAAGACATCCTTTTCTTATTTATTTATTTATTATGAGACAGAGTCTTGCTCTGTCCCCCAGGCTGGAGTGCAGTGGCGTGAAGTCAGCTCACTGCAACCTCTGCCTCCCAGGTTCAAGCAATTCTCTGCCTCAGCCTCCTGAGTAAATTTTTGTATTTTTAGTAGAGAAGGGGTTTCACCATGTTGGCCAGGCTGGTCTTGAACTCCTGACCTCATGATCCACCTGCCTCAGCCTCCCAAAGCGCTGGGATTACAGGCGTGAGCCACCATGCCTGGCCTTATTTATTTGTTTTTTAGAGACAAGGTCTCACTGTCACCCAGCGCAGAGTGCAGTGGTGCAATCATGGCTCATTGCAGCCTCGAACTCCCAGGCTCAAGGGATCCTCCCCAGCCTCAGCCTCCCAAAGTGATGGGATTACAGCCTGGAGCCACTACACCCATCCTTAAATACTTAGACATTCTTTCTACTTCCTGGCAGAGAAGCCTCTGCAGAGATCTCCAGCCGAGCCTGGTTTTCCCCTGGCCTCAGCAGCAGCTTCTTTCTTAGGCTCTCCCTGCGCTGCCTCCCCCC
>PVKV010008466.1:43218-87794 GCA_004027835.1 Alouatta palliata | reverse complement strand
TTTTTTTTTTTTTTTTTTTTTTAGTAGAGACGGGGTTTCACCATGTTGGCCAGGATGGTCTCAATCTCCTGACCTCGTGATCCGCCTGCCTCAGCCTCCCAAAGTGCTGGGATTACAGGCGTGAGCCACTGCGCCTGACCCAAAATGATTTTTAAAATGCAACCCAATCCTACCAATCTCCTGCTTAAACTCTTCAAAGGTTTCCCGTGTTTCCCATCCCTCTCAAGAAAATGTCAAAATGGACACCGAGGCCCACCTAGCCACTGCCTGTCTCTCCAGCTGTTATTGGGCTCTGCTCCCTGGCTCCGCGCTGGGCCCACGAAGCACCACCCTTTCTCTTGCTTCTGTGAATTAAGTGGTCCTTTGGCCTGGGCCACTCTCTCCTGCTCCTTCCTTTTCCCCAGGCGATGGTCACTCATCTTTCAGGATACCACCTTGGTCCCAAGCTCTAAGATGTGAGTCAGAGCTCCCAGCTAGATGGGAAAATGTGATCGCACAGACTCAGGGTCGGATGTGAGAAGGCTACACATCTCCTAGGCAAGTGATGATGAAGCAAAGGCCTGGCCTTGCCGCTCTTCTACATTCTCAGCCAGTGCAACCATCCATCAGAGAAAAAATGCCCTGCTGCCGTCAAAGAGCAATTCGATGGCTTAGGAAGAAAACTGGTGGCACATCGGAATTGGAGGGCCACCTTCAGGGCCCACAGAGGCGACACCCAGCGTAAGACGGCTCACTTCGTAGGCAGCTAGTAGAAGCCAGTTGTGCTGCAGGTAAGGGCTGCCAGCATCACCAAGGGAAGAAAGAAGGTGACAGAAGAATGTGTCGAACAGAATGCCACCTTTGTCAAGACACATGCGTGACATGAGAAAAACCTGGTTACCTTTCTGGCAATGGGATTATGTGTGAGGTTTATTTCTGCCCTTTTCACTATCTACCCTGTGCTGGAGCTATCTAAGGTTGGTTTACTTATGGTGAGAGTTTTTATAAGATTGCAGATAAGGGAAATGATCAGTTTAATTGATGTTTAAGTGACTCATGTCCTTTCAAAAAAAAGTACAGCCAGCTAACCAACAAAAAAGAACAATCGAAACAGAAAAGACTATAGGAGAAGGTTCTGGGAATTTGCTTTCTGAGGGGCTCTCTGAGATGGTGTGGGTGGGAACAACGGGCATTCCATCCCCATGAGCTGAGCACAACAGGCAAGGTGACCACAAGCTGTACTCACCACTCAACGATCTCTGGGTGAAGAATGGAGTTGTTGACTTTGAACCTGTAGGGGGAAGAGAAATCAAGGCCATTAATCCAGTGGTCTGTCATGTCCCAGCGAGAATTACCTCATTCAAGACATGCACACATGACAAAGAGAGGGTCCCACACTTTAATTTCATCCCACACTTTCATTTCAGCAGGCCACAAAAGACCTGTTGCTCCTTTCCTGCAGCAGACCTGGCAGCCTGGGCCTTGTCCTCCGAATGCAGTCAGTTGGAGAGCAAGCTTTATGGCTACAAAACACCAGCCCCGATCCCTAGTAGGCAGACAGCATAGCCTCTTGTGTCAGGTATACCAAAATACACACAATAGGGGTACCAGAGGGAAAGAATGCAGAGAAAGTAGAAACCTCACCAATTTGATAAAAAACATTAATCTACATATTCATAATGCTCCATGAACTCCAAGTAGGATAAATTCAAAGATATCTACACCTAGACACAGCATAATCAAACTATCAAAAAAATATCCTGAAAGCAGCAAAAGTGTTAGTAATTCATCACTTACAAGGGATCCTCAATTAGATTAATACCTAATTTCTCATAAACAACTATGGTGAACAGAAGGCAGTGGGATGACATTTAAAGTGCTGAAAGAAAAAAAAAAGTCCACCATAAATTCTACATTCAGCAACACTATTATTAAAAAATGAGGGTGAACTAAAACACTCCAGATAAGCAAAAACCATGAGAATTTATCACTAGCAGACCTACCCTGAAAGAAATACTACAGGGAACTGTTTCAACTACAATGAAAAGATACTGCAGAGTAACTTGAATCCACATGAAGAGAAAGCGAATACTGGCAATGGTAACCATGCAGATAAACATAAAGACAGTATAAATGTACTTTTTGTTTGTAACTCCTTTTCTCTGACTTAAAAGACAACTGAATAAAGCAATAATTGTAAATCTGTACTGATAAGTACAAAATGAATAAAGAAGCAATCCATATGCAATAACAGCACAAAGGTGAAAGAGGAAAAGGAGACACGTAAAGGCCAACTTCTCCATGCTATTTAAATTAAGTTGACACCAATGCAAACTAGATTTTTACAAGTTTAAGTAGTCAGCTGTAATCCCCGCAATAATCATTAAGAAAAAAGGTAAAACATACAGAAAAGGAAATGAGAAAGAAATCAAAAGGTTACAATAAAAAAAATCAAACAAAAAAGAATGTACTGGAGAAAGTGAGGAGCAAAAAATGTTAGGAGACATAGAAAACTGATTTTAAAATGGTAAAGTTTTTCCTTAACAATGATTACTTCAGATGTAAGTGGATTAAATTCTCCAATTACAAGGCAAGGATTGGCAGAATTTTTTTTTTTTTAGATGGAATCTCATTCTGTTGCCCAGGCTGGAGTGTAGTGGTGCAATCTTGGCTCATTGCAACCTCCGCCTCCCAGGTTCAAGCAATTCTCCTGCCTCAGCTTCCTGAGTAGCTGTGACTATAGGCATGTGCCACCACGCTTGACTAATTTTTTGTTTTGTTTTGTTTTTGAGACGGAGTTTCTGTCAGCTATGTTGGAAAGCAGTGGCCTGATCTCGGTTCACTTCAAATTCCACTTCCCAGGTTCAAGCAACTCTCCTGTCTCAGCCTCCTGAGTAGCTGGGACTACAGGCACATGCTATCACACTCAACTAATTTTTGAAATTTTAGTAGAGACAGGGTTTCACCATATTGGTGAGGCTGGTCTCGAACTCCTGTCCTCAGGTGATCACCCACCTCGGCCTCCCAAAGTGCTAGGATTACAGGCCTGAGCCACCACACCTGGCTTTTTTTTTTTTTTTTTTTTTAAGCTCAGGGGTACATGTACTGGTTTCTTTGTTGTACAGATTATTCTGCCACCTAGGTATTAAGCCTAGTGCCCATTAGTTATTTTTCCTGATCCTCTTCCTCCTCCCACCCTCCACCTTCCAGTAGGATCCAGTGTGTGTTGTTCCCCTCTGTGTGTCCATGTGTTCTCATCATTTAGCTCCCAATTGTAAGTGAGAACATGTGGCATTTGGTTTTCTGTTCCTGTGTTAGTTTGCTTAGGATAACAGCCTCCAGCTCCATCCATGTTCTTGCAAAGGACATGATCTCATTTTTTTTTATGGCTGCATAGTATTCCATGGTGTATATATACTACATTTTCTTTATCCAGTCTACCACTGATGGGCATTTAGGTTGATTCCATGTGTTTGCAATTGTGAATAGTGCTGCAGTGAACATACACGTGCATGTGTTGTTATAACAGAACACTTTATATTCCTTTGGGTGTATACTCAGTAATGGAACTGCTGGGTCAAATGGTATTTCTGTTTTTAGGTCATTCCGGAATTGCCACACTATCTTCCACAATGGTTGAACTAATTTACACTCCCACCACCAGTGTATAAGTGTTCCTTTTTCTCTGCAACCTTGCCAGCATCTGTTATTTTTTGACTTTTTAATAAAAGCCAGGCAGAATGAATTTTTAAAATATGATTCAACTATATGCTCTAAAGAGACACACTTTAGATTCAAAGAAAAAATAGGTTGAAAGTAAAAGGATGAGAAACGATGTGCTATACAAACCGAAACTAAAATGGACCAAGAATCCCTATAGGAACATCAGACAAAATAAGCTCTAAGATACAAAGTTTTACTTCTTTGTCTTTAGACAAAGAAGGGCTTTTATAATGATAATTAGGTCAATCCACAAAGAAGATAAAACAATTACAAACATGCACTTAACAGAGCCCTAAGATACATGTATCAAAAACTAACAAAATTGGAGAGAGAAACAGACATCAATAATCTACTTTCGGTAACAACTAGACAGAAGATTAAAAAGGAAACAGAAGACGTGAACAAAAAAACACGGTGGCTCACTCCTGCAATCCCAGCACTTTGGGAGGCCCAAGCGGGCAGACCACCTGAGGTCAGGAGTTCGAGATCAGCCTGGGCAACATGGCAAAACCCCGTCTCTTCTAAAAATACAAAAATTAGCCGGGCAGTGGCACGTGCCTGTAATCCCAGCTACTCTGGAGGGTGAGGCAGGACAACTGCTTGAACCCAGGAGATTGAGCTTGCAGTGAGCCCAGATCGTGCCATTCCACTCCATCCTGGGCAACAAAAGTGAAACTCTGCCTCAAAAAAAAAAAAAAGAAAGAAAGAAAAAGAAAAGAAACAAAATCTAAACAGACCTTAACAAGAGAGCAAATTTGTAATAAAAAAACTTCTCATAAAGAAAACCCCAGGAGCAAATGTCTTTACTAAGGAATTCAATCAAATGCTTAAAGAATTAACATCAATCCTTCATAAACTCTTACCAAAAACCCAAGAGGGCCAGGTGCAGTGGCTCATACCTATAAACCTAGCACTCTGGGAGGCAGAGGCGGGAGGATGGCTTGAGGTCAGGAGTTCAACAACAGCCTGGCCAACACGGCAAAACCCCATCTCTACTAAAAATAAAAAAGTTAACCAAGCATGGTGGAATGTGCCTGTAATTCCAGCTACTCAGGAGGCTGAGGCAAGAGAATCACTTGGACTCAGGAGGTGGAGGTTGCAGTGAGTTGAGATCACACCACCACAATCCAGCCTGCAACTGAGCGAGACGGTCTCAAAACAAATAAACAAACAACAACAATAACAAAAACAGAAGAGGAAGCATGACTTTTCAACCATTTCACAAGGTCAGTATTACCTCGATGCTAAACGAGACAAAGACATCTTAGAAAAACAAAACTACACACCAACATTACTTGTGAATAGACACAAGAAGGTTTCAACAAAATACTAGCAAACAGAATCCAGCAACATACAAAAAGGATATATATACATCATGACCAAGTGAGAGATTTTTCCCAGGAATGCAAGATTCTTTCAACATACAAAATAAATCAATGTAACACAGCAATCATATTAATAGAACATGTAACAAAACCATATGCTTGCAACAATACACGCAGAAAAAGAATCTGATGAGATGAAACACCTTTTCATAATAAACACTCAATGAACTAGGGAGGGAAAGGAACTTCCTCAACTTGATAAACAGCATCTACCAAAAAAAAAACCCTCAACTAACATCATAGCATACTGAACGGTAAAAGACGAAAAGCTTTCCCCCAAGATGAGGAACAGGGCAAGCACGTCTGCTGTCTCCACGTCTAATCAACCTTGTACTGGAGGTTCTAGCCAGGGCAAACAGGCAAGAAGAGACATGAAAGGCATCCACATGACCCTGCAATTCCACTTCTAGGTATATACCGAAGGGAATGTGAAAGCATATGGTCACACAAGAAGTCTGACATCAATGCTCACAGCAGCATTAATCAGAACAGCCCAAAGTTGGAAGCAACCCAGGTGTCCACCAACTGATGAATGGACAAATCAAATGTGGTATGTATCTATAGAAAATAATACTTTTCAGCCATAAAATAAAGTAGTAGTGACAGAATAAGCAAGCAGAGAAATCAGGAAAGATGGAGAAGACATAAACAATACATTAACCAACTTGACGTAATTGACATATACAGAACACTATGGCCCATAACTGCAGAATACATGCTTTAAGTGTACGTGAAACATTTATCTTAATGGTCACGTGCTGGAAGTTCAACATATTTTAAAGGGCTGAGATACAGAGAATGTTCATTAATCACAGTAGAATTAAATGAGAAATCAGTAACAAAAAGGAAACAATAAAATCTCAAATTGTCTAGAAATTAAGCGACAGACCTAAATACTCATGGTTCAAAGATAAAAATTCAACGAAATTAGAAAACAGCAATATGAAATATCATAACCTGTGAGAAATGCAGCCAAAGCAATGTTTACAGGAAACCTCATAGCTCTACACGTACACAGCAGAAAAGAACACTGAAAATCAGTGATCTAAACTTCCATCCTAAGAATGCCCCTTGCAGAAAGCAATGAAATAAAAAGGAAACACATAAGAAAATTCTACAAAGCCAATAGCTGTCCTTCGATAAGATGAACATCATTGAAAAGCTGACCCCAGGAGACAAAAGGATCAGGTCGGGGCACATCTCTGACACAAGAGAACCATGTGTGATCCAGAGCTCAAGCTGGAGAAGAACAAGGTAGCCTAGCACAAGCTACAGGCCTCAGCTGAGAAGCCTCAGCAAGACTTCAACTCTCTGGATTCCAAGACCTGCTCCTTAGCCAGGTGCGGTGGCTCGCACCTATAATCCCAACAGTTTGGGAGGCCAAAGCAGAAAGATCACTTGAGCCCGGGAGTTCAAGACCAGCCTGGGCAACGTAGCAAGACCTTGTCTCTACAAAAAATTTAAAAATTATCTAGGTGTGTTGGCACACACCTGTAGTCCCAGCTACTCAGGAGGCTGAGGTGGGAAGATGGCTTGAGCCCAGGAGGTCGAGGCTATAGTGATTCATGATTACACCACTGTACTCCAGAAGCCTGGGCAAGAGTGAGACCCTGTCTCCTTAAAAAAAAGAAGAAAGAAAGAAAAAAAGACCTGTCCCACACAATGGTACACACAAGCACATGCAGGGTCGTGACCTCCTGTCCTCCTGCAAGACAGAGACTCTCCAGGGCTTCGTGAATAGTGTTGAAAATACCTACGTAATGCCATGGTTGTGAGGCCAGCAGCCCTGTTCCCAGCTGAGCCAGGTGAACAGCGTCAGGAAAAGGAGAAAAGAGAGTAGGGGGTACCAGCAGGTTGAGAGGATTCCAGATCTCTGAAGCTTTCAGGATCCTCAACTATACAAACAGGACCATATGATTCAAAGTCGACCTAAATGTTGCGGAATCAAAGCCCTACTTACGAAATATCAAAGAGACTACAGGCAGCTGATGTGGTTCAGAGTGAAGAACAGGGCAGCAGGTGACATAAATCAAGACTACAAAATAGACTCTGGCTCCCACTGCACCAAATGTGACTTTGACCTTAGGAAAAGCAATGGCTGATCCACTCAGTAGCCAAACACACTGACAACATTTCGTTTTACTCAACGTACGTGTGCATACACACGTGCACATGCACACAAGCAGCAAAGTGACCCAGGACAGAGTGACTCAGCACACAGACGCAGACGCGCACGCAGACACACAGAGACAGGGATATGCTTGGAAAAGTGGCACACACGGACACACACAGCCATGTGCACAACAGAGGCATGCTCAGACACACACACACAGACCCCAGTGTACAGGCACAGACACACACAGACACAGGCAGACACACGCAGGAACACACACACACTAAGGCACATGCTTAGAGGAATGCAGACACACAGATATAGACACACATATTCAGGCAAATACTTAAACACACAAAAAGATCCACACCCTGATAGACACACATATAGGTACACACAGACACATACAGATCAATGTATACACAGAGACACACGCACGCGTGCGCACACAGAGACACACTCACACAAAAATATACTCAGAGAAACATAATCAGACACACACGGAAGAATCCAAAAGACAAGGCTAATAGGTAATGAAATTTATCTAGTTCTTGTTTTCGCCTCCACACTGGTTAGCATTTTCTCCAATGAGCATGTATTTATCAACGAAAACCCTCCGGGCCTGTGAGGGTAAGAGTGTCCTAGAAACAGGGAGTAATTTCCTGTTGAGCTCTAAATGTGGCTGGGAGATGAAAGGGCCAAAGCCCCCATCCAGGCCACTGGCTTCTTCCTGGGAGTTTCTCACCCAAAGATGAGGCAGCCCCTCCACTCTGCTCCCTGCAAGGCAGCTGGGTCAGGTTCTCACCTCTTGGGGGTCCCTGCCCTCACTGAGATCTCCACAGGTCCCAATTAGAAAGGCAATCCTGGCAGGCTGCAGTGGCTCACACCGTGATCCCAGCACTTTGGGAGGCCAAGGTGAGTGGATCACCTGAGGTCAGGAGTTTGAGACCAGCCTGGCCAACATGGTGAAACTCCGTCTCTACTAAAAACACAAAATTAGCCAGGCGTGGTGGTGAATGCCTGTAATCCCAGCTACTTGTGAGGCTGAGGCAGGAGAAATGTTAGAACCCAGGAGGCAGAGGTCGCAGAGAGCTGCACTCCAGCCTGGGTGACAGAGCAAGACTTAGTTTCAAAAAAAAAAAAAAAAGAAAGCCAATCCTAAATATTAACTTGATATTCAAGTTAACAGTAACCAGAAAACCATGGTCCTCAAACCACAGATTGGTATTTTGCTATAATCGTCAAGTTTTAATAACGTCCCTGTACTTTCTGGGTTTTAAAATTCACATCTTCGGATATTAATATTCCTGCATTAACAACCCCCAAATTCAGCATTTCAACTTTAACTGCTTAAGTGGGATTAATTTGTAAGCAATTGTCTTCAAATACGCAAAGCCATGTAAGTAAATGCCGAAAGGTAAGAAATACACTTATCCTGAATAATGGGCTGATGTAAAATACCGACTTTATTTCCTTCTCAGACAACGGCAAGAAACGGAGTCCCTGTCACTTGGTGCCCCTGCCCAGGGCTCCTGCGCACAGCTTCTGCCTGTCTAGGAGGTGACTGTCTTGTGCCAAGAGGGTACCCCTGTTAAGGCAGGGAAATCTGATGGACAGGCAGCCCTCAGCTCAGGCCACCTGGCCCCTGCAACAATCCCCCAGCAGACCATCTCTCCTTCATGGTCAGTCTCCCTCAGGAAAACCCACCCTAAGGTCCACCTCCTTAGATGCTCTCAGAGAGCTACCATGTCTGACTTTGTTCCCAGTCTTCAGGAACCAAGAGTTCCGGGGAGCCGTGGTGCCTGCTGTCCACAGGAGGAAGTCTCAAGTCTTCCTGCAGGGTTCCCCTCCCTACCTCAGCTTCCCTCAGTTCCCTGCCCCCAAAACCAGCCCTCCATCATGGCCCCGCCAGCACCTGGCAATAAGCATCCAACCCCATGCCCACATCCATGCCCACACCCACCCCTCCTGCTAGAGCCTGCACCAAGGCTTGCTCTTCCCAAACCTTCCTCGGGACTGCTCCAATCAAGCTACACACGGAGCTGCAGACTGGGCCAGATCCCAAACTCAGAAGGCCCTACAGACTGTCCCGGCCTGCGCCTTTCACGCTACTGTCATCAAGCTGAGCCATGCCCCTCAGTAAGCCCAGGGGCCCCAGGCTACAGGGGGCTCCCTCTGGTCTCTCTGGCCACGTGCATGCCCACCACCCTTGGCCCGTCTCTGCTCCCATCCCCTCTGCTCCCTGTCCTCTGCTACCCCCACATCTCGAGACCCCACACACTCCTGCTGCAGGTAGCAGCGCCCTGGCCCTGATCTGAGATGGCAGAAGGAGGTCTGAGACTAAAGCTGAGCCCAAGTGGGACAGACCCCAGGCCAGACACCCCGAGGAGCCACAGCTGGTGGGGTCCCAGGTCAACTGTCCAGCTGGACCAGGGCTCTGAGGGTCTAGGCTGGGTGGACAAGTGGGGGTCGCTGTCTACCACAAGCTCCACTTTCTTGCAGGCCAGGGGACAAGGGAAGCTGGAGGGGCCCATCAGGTCAAACCAAGAGGCTAACCTGAACTGTCAGAGCAGGAGGTCAGTCGAAGCCCAAGGTGCAAGGTGCTTCAGAGACATTTGAAAGGGTCAAAAAGGACAATCTGGGAGCACCGAGCTTCATCAGAGCGGTGAGCAGCAACTGGGGCGGAAGCAGCTGCGCACTGGAGAGGACGACGACAGCAAGATTCATCTTGCTTGGGAACCAGACTATTAATATCCCAGCTAGCAGCTGGAGGTGCACCCGGCAGGCCGGGGAACGAGGCTGCAGAGTGGCAGCGGCCCTTGGGGACATGGTTTCTGCTCAGCCCGGCACAGAAGTGCTGGCGGCCTGGGTGAGTGGAAGCCAGGGAGATGAGCTATATCTGGACCCCAGGAATACAGATGAGACTGTCCACAGGGAAGGGGCTGGGGGAAGTTGGAGGCAGAGGCTGGGGCCCCATGTCAGGGCCCACAGCATACAGGGTAGTGGGCACCAGCCAGAGGCTCTTGCCCCAGTGAAGCAACCCTGGTGACATGGTGAGGTAAGGCCCCGATGGAAGAGACACAGGTGGACGACCCCCAGCAGGGGATAAGGAGGGGACGGAGTAGAACGAGCAGGCCAGAGATGGCCACGAGGGTTCTCACCTGCAGCGCGTTGCATCAGCCAAGTCAGACTCGGCCAGCAGCCTGACAGGTGGGTGTGGAAACTGACATGCCAGCACCTAGTGTCGGGGGTGGTGTCTCAGCCCAGCCCCCAGCTGAGGGGCCAGGTGAGCACCCTACCCCTAGTCAGCCCCTGCCTGGCGTGGATCAGAGGTTAGAGAGGTACCAGCCTGGTGCCTGGGGAGATGGCGCAAAAGTAAGGCTATCCTTGGCTCTCCAAAAAGTGTCCCAATGCTGACAGGGTGGGGTGGGGGGTTTGCAGAGCATGAGTTCCTCTGGGGTCTTGGCAGGGGACACAGGGATGGTGAGCAACAGGGGACAGAGACTGGGATGAGAGGTCACATCTGGTAATCCTCTGGGTAACAAGGCATTCGCTTCCTGACACTCACTGACAGTGATGAGGGCCCTGGGGAAGCCCAGGGCCCCACCTGCCTCCCTCAGGGAATCTCAAGGAGCAGCGGGCAGAGCTCTGCTTCAGGGGCCACATCTTGAGCTCCCCGCTGGGAACCCTGCCTGCCACACAGCTACCAGACGTGGTCCTAGGGGGCTAAGCATTCTCTACGGCAGAGACCTCTGGAGGGGCAAGCAAAGCTCTCACTGCTGAGAAGCCCCACAGCTCGCTGACATCTGGGAAACTGGGAATCGGCGATCCTGGAGTCCACCCGGCCCACCATGCAGATGGGGAGACTAAGGCACAGAGGAGCAATGGGATTTGCTGGGGTTTGCTTGTGGGCAACTGTCACTGAGCACCAGCTCTGTGCCAGGCTCCAGGTGAGCGTGATCTCCTCCAGTGCCTACCACATGCCCACCACATGCCCAGGCAGCACCAGGTTACACATGGATGAGCTGAGGGTCCCCCTGCTGCAGAGACCCAAGCAAAGGCCATGGAGAGGTTCCATGGCATGGTCGAGGAAAGTGTGCAGGACACTGTAGCCCCAGCACCAGGTAGGCTGGGGGGATTCCGAGAGCCCCGGGGCCTAGGGCAGGCAGCAGCTGGCTGTGCCCGTACCTGCTCCAAGGGCCTTGGGGGACTGGGGAGAGTGAGCAGCTCCATGGCCAGCATTTCAACAAGCCGGGCTAACTGCTGCCAGGCGTGGGAGGCGGGGCCGCTTTGGGGAAACTCCCGAGAGGACACAGAGATCGGTGCAGTGAAAAAAAGCAAACCTACTCCCCGCCCCCCCAGGAGGGGGAAGTGATACATATTTATGAGCTCATAATCCCTCCTAATCACCCCTACATCACACACAGAGATTCCAGCAGCTTGGGCTCATACATAATTACAAGGTGCTTCCTCCGTCACTGCTTTGGCCTACCAAAGGACAACAGAGGACATGGAGGCCACAGGGGATGCGTAGTAGGGGAGGGGCTGGGGATCCAGGTCCCGGAGTTGGGGCTGGGAGCTGCCCACTGTCCATGCTCAGTAGTCTTGAGCACGGGGCCCTTGTCTGCTACAGCACCAGCCAGAAATGCAGGCCACAGACCCCAGGGCCCGCCACCAGCCAGCCCAGGGACCCAGGCACAGCCAGTGGGCAGGGCTCTCCCGCCCACTTCAGGCTCTCCCAGAGGCCATGGGTGAGGGGTGACAAGCAGGAGAGGAGCTTCTTTCTCTGTGCCCAAGTTCTGTCCTTCTGCCTAGAGAGAAAAGGGGAACTGCTTCGCAAGCAGGGTTTAGGGGCTCAGCCTAGAGCTCAGTTAAGAGATTAAGGGGATCCTACCTGGGACTGGGACAGCAGGGGACATGAAGGAGGTGCTGAGAGCTGGGTTGGAAGGGGATAACGACTAGGACTAAGAGAGGGGGCTTGGGCCAGGCACACATCTGGTGGCTCACATCTGTAATCCCAGCACTTTGGGAAGCTGAGGTGGGCGGATCACCTGAGGTCACGTGGCCAACGTGGCAAAACCCCATCTCTATTAAAAATACAAAAATTAGCCAGGTATGGTGGCACATGCCTGTAATCCCAGCCACTCAGGAGGCCGAGGCAGGAGAATCACTTGAACCCAGAAGGCGGAGACTGTAGTAAGCCGAGATCCCGCCACTGCAGTTCAGCCTGGCGACAGAGTAAGACTCTGTCTCAAAAAAAAAAAAGATGGGGTGTGCTTGACGCAGGGACCACAGGGGCTCACAGCCAGTCTCTAGAGGGTAAACAGTCCCGCCCCTGCCCCTGCCAGGTGGCGAGGGCTGCCTGAGCACTTAAACAGAGACGAGGTACCTTTCCTTCAAGAAAATGTTTTCTTTCAAGGTGATTTTTTTTTCTTTCCTTCAAGGTGATTTTTGACAAATTATGCTTCTAAACATTTCCTCAAAATGTCCAAATTCCTTAAAAAGAAGTTTGCACATTTCATGTCTTATTTGTAGACTAGGAAAGACGTGCTGGTGGAGGTGGGAGTGGGGGAGGGTGAGGAATGAGTCCCCGGGCCCCATGACTCACTTGCTGATGTCCTCAAAAGAGGCCTCTCTGCAGACGCTGCCGCTGTCCGTGTTGACGCCACGCTGGGGAGAGAGAACACAGACGTGTCACATGGGCCGCATGGTACCCCCACAGCTCGTACCTCTGTGGCCTCCAGTCAGGCTCAGGACAGGTAAGAACAGGTATCCCCTGCACCCCAGCCAGCCCATCCCCTCCTGCCTTCCCTTGACAAATAAGCCACCCAGCCAGGTAGCTCCAGGCCCAGGCCCAGCACAAGGGCAGCCCTCCTTTGCTGCCACTTGCCAAGTGGAGGAAGTGGGGGTCCCTGCAAACACCGCAGCGTCCCAGCTGCACAGCAAGGCCTTCTCCACGGAGGTCAGAGCTCTCTGCTGAAACAAGCCAGGCTACCCAGGGACGGGCAAGGGCCTGGGGCCACTCCCACCACAAATCTGCTCTCCCCACCTGGCCCATCTTCCCTCTCCTGCACACACTCCCCACTGGCTGTGTAACATCCTGGATTGTCCTGTCCAATCCAGCCCTTCTGGGGAGGCGTGCAGGACCCGACTCTGGCAGGACTGCTGTGAAGCGGGGTGAGATCCCTCTCTTAACTCCAAGGAGACTCCAAATGGAACTAGGACAGGAGTAGAGATACAAGGGATCTAGAGAAAAACGGGCCCTCCCCAGAGAGGCCAGGCATTTTCTTTATTGATTTTTTTTTTTTTTTTTTTTTTTTTTTGAGATGGGTGTCTTGCTCTGCTGCCCAGGCTGGACTGTGATGGTACCATCTTGGCTTACCGCAGCCTCCACCTCTCAAGTACAAGTGATTCTCTTGCCTCAGCCTCTTGCATAGCTGGGATTACAGGTGTACACCACCATGCCTGGCAATTTTTTTTGTATTTTTAGTAGAGACGGGGTTTTGCCATGTTGGCCAGGCTAGTCTGGAACTCCCGACCCCAAGTGTATCTGCCCACCTTGGCCTCCCAAAGTGCTGGGATTACAGGTGTGAGCCACCATGCCCAGCCTGGGCAAGGCACTTTAAATCATTTATTTACCCAGAACTTCAGCTTGATGTCTAATCGTATAACCAAATTAAACACACTGGATCATCTATAACCATAATCATCTCACATAAGCTTCCCTCATAACCATCAAGACAGCAAAGCGGGAAAAAGAGTCCCAAGTGCTAAAGAAAACAACCAAGAAAAACTATTTCTGTAAAAACCAGTTAAGAAAAGAGAGAGGCCAGGCACAGTGGCTCATGTCTGTAATCTCAGCACTTTGGGAGGCTGAGGCGGCAGGGGGGTCACTTGAGGTCAGGAGTTCAAGACCAGCCTGACCAACACGGAGAAACTCCATCTCTACTAAAAATGCAAAAATTAGCCGGGTGTGGTGGTGCATGCCTGTAATCCCAGCTACTCGGGAGGCTGAGGCAAGAGAATTGCTTGAACCCAGGAGGCAGATGTTGAGGTGAGCTGAGATCACACCATTGTACTCCAGCCTGGGCAATAATAGCAGAACTCTGCCTCAAAAAAAAAAAAAAAAAAAAACAGAAAAGAGAGAAAGGTCACTCTGGGAGAAGAAAGCTTGTGGACATGCCTCTTATGTGAAACTCCCAGGCTGAAAGAAGTGTTAAGAAAGCACACTTCTCTGAGAAATTCCAGAGAATTCTTTGGGGGCACGCCACTGCCCAAGTGCCCCCAAAATCCTGCCAGCATACCTGGAGGCCACCTTGCACTCCTTACCCTACCCTGAGCCTTCAGTCAGTCACTGTGCCCCACACCTGAGCTACCTTGAAGGCAGACACCAAGGGTGTGTTTTTCAGATCCCATTAACAGGAGAGATAAAGGGTAGGAGTAAACTTTCTTTTTTCCTTTTTAAATTTTTTATTATTAATTTTTGTGGGTAGATATTAGGTGTATCTATTTATGAAGTACATGAGATATTCTGATACAGGTATGCAGTATGGAATAATCACATCAGGATACATGGGGTATCCATCACCTCAAGCATTTATCCTCTCTATTACAATCCAATTATATCCTTCTGGTTATTTTTAAATATACAATAAATTACTGTTGACTGCAGTCACCCTGTTGTGCTACCAAATACTAGATTATTTTTTTTTTGAGACGGAGTCTCTCACTGGGTTGGAGTGCAGTGGCGCGATCTCAGCTCACTGCAACCTCCGCCTCCTAAGTTCAAGCGATTCTCCTGCCTCAGCCTCCCAAGTAGCTGGGATTATGCCACCATGCCCAGCTAATTTTTTGTATTTTTTTTAAGTAGATATGGGGTTTCGCTATGTCAGCCGGGCCATTCTCAAACTCCTGACCTTGTGATCTGCCCGCCTTGGCCTCCCAAAGTGCTGGGATTATAGGTGTGAGCCACTGCGTCCAGCTCAAATACTAGACCTTATTCATTCTACCTAGCTATATTTTGGTACCCACTAAACTGACTTGATACATCCACAAATTCCATGAGCTCAGCCTGACACAAATACATATTCTAGCCAGGCTTAACCCTAAGAGTGGGTGTGGCATCTCGTCCACGTCCTCATGACAGGACACAGCAGGTCCCAGGGAGACTCAAGGATGGGGTCCCATCAGCAGTTGGCTATTCAGACTGGGCATGTGTTTCTACTTATCACCAATGACCATTTCTCTTGGTTTCTTTTTTAATTTTTTGAGACAGGCTCTTGCTTTGTGGCCCAGGCTGGAGCACAGTGGCACAATTACACCTCACTGCACCCTTGAACTCCTGGGCTCAAGCACTCCTCCCACCTCAGCCTCCTGAGTAGCTGGGACCACAAGTACGTGCCACAAGGACTGGCTAATTTTTTAACCTGTTGCAGAGACAGGGTCTCACCATGTTGCCCAGGCTGGCCTGGAACGCCTGGCCCCGAGCAATCCTCCCAGCTTGGCCTCTCAAGGCACTCGGATAACAGGCATGAGTCACTGCACCCGACCCCTCTCAGTTTCTTAATCCTCCCCTATGGTCCTGACCTCTGTAGGAGAGGTGCCTCCCTAAAAACCTTCTCCAGAGCCAAGCACTGCTCTACCCTTGGACATCAGCCACTTACCAAAGTGAGGAGGACAGAGGGCTTCCTTGACATCAGGACACTGGCAATCTAGAAGGTTGGGAAAAAAAAAAAACCCTTTAGAGCAACCACAAAGCCTGATGACGATGACATGCCACCATTCCTTCATAATAACAGTGCACATTTATCAAGCAGATCCTTAGGACAGGTGACACGGGTGCTGACCTCCCCCTGCAGGTGAAGAAACCCAGCTTCCCCCAGTTGAAGGACTTCTAAAAGCCACACGGCCATCAAGGGGCAGAGAGGATAAACCTACATCTGGCTGGCTTCCCACCCTGCCCTGCTTCCATGAGGCACACTTATCCCCGGCTCCAAGCAGCCAGCCCCGCCCACCCTCCAAGGCCAGCCCCTCTGCCCATCTGCAAAGTCCCTGCTCAAAGACCCAGCCCCAGGAACCCTTCAGGCTCCAGCCCTACCAGGCTCTGGTTCCTAGGGCAGAGGCCTCCCTGCCTACTCCCCATGCATCCCCTAGACCCAGGGGAGTTGGCATCCCCAATCCCACCCTCTGGCCCCCACCCCACAGCCCACTCTCTGTCCCTCCACCATGACACACTCAGGCTTCCTGCCACTGCAGGCCAGTTACTTCCCCACCTAAGCCCTTGAACCTGACTACAGGGCACGCCTCTGCTCCAGCTCTTACCTCTCCCTGAATGCCTTCTTCCCATCACAGTGCCTCATCAATTCACATTCAGGATGGAAGCCCCAGCCCCCTGGGCAGGTTCATTCACTCCCTCCTCTACTGCCCTACCGACAGTCACCACTCCCCCAGCAAAGTGCCAAGTGCCAACCACCCTGTCGGGAGCAATTTCTTCCTCTCCTAACCCCTCCTCCTCCTCAGTCTGCCCTGGATCTCGGCTACTGCAGATCGTCTTGTATCTGAGCCCCCCTAGGGCAGAGAACAGTCTCATCTCCATAGCCCTCCCCTCTCCCCACATCCCTATCCTAACTCTTTACACCAGCATCAGAGGGGGAGAGTGAGGAGAATGTGTTGTTGTTTTAACAGCTTGAGTGATCACTTATGCTGCCTGTATTTAACATGGACATTTTGATAAGTTTTGACATATGTATACATATACCTTTTTTAATACGGAGATGCCTCCCAAGAAAACCTGGAACGCACTGAAAGCTATAAAAAGATAAAATGCACGTACAATCCTATCTCCAGGGACGTTTTAGCTTTGCACATAAAAACAGAGATCTGTAATGACATTTGGATCATATGAAATTACATGCCTCACTTATTTCCTGTCATTATATATTCTTCAAACATGCAATTTTTAGCAGTCACTACTGCTGGGGACAGTAAACGTCCCATAAGTCGCTGATGACGGCCTGTGCCAGTCATCTTACACACAGCATCTCATTTAACCACACGGGGAGACAGCGTGCAGATTTCGCAAATGAGAATGGCTTATGGGTTAGAAAACCTGCCTGAGTCTGGTTAAAAAATAATAGCACAGCCCGGATTTGAACCTTTGGTTATAGAATACTCTCTTAGTGGAGGCCACGCCTTCCTCTACGGGACAATTAAATTCCATCTGATGATTACCTATTATAAATAATGCTGTGATGAACATCCTTCCATATAAGGCTTTATTTCCTGAAAATTAAAAATGTTTTTAAAACTGCTGGGTCAAAAGTCATAGACTTTGCCAAGGTTTGCCATGCTCCTCGCCCAGTGACCCTCCAGACATGCACCAACCATCTCCCAGGATCCTTGAGAATGGCTGTGTCCTCTGGCCTCAGTGTTCCAAAAAACAAAAGGCTCGGCTGGGTGCAGTGGCTCATGCCTGTAATCCCAGCACTTTGGGAGACCGAGGCGGGACGATCACTTGAGGTCAGGAGTTGGAGACCAGCCTGGCCAACATGGTAAAACTCCGTTTCTACTAAAAATGCAAAAAAAATTAGCCAGGCGTGGTGGCTGTAATCCCAGCTGTTTTGGGAGGCTGAGGCAGGAGAATCGCTCGAACCCGGGAGGCCGAGGTTTCAGTGAGTGGAGATCGCCCCACTGCACTCCAGCCTGGGAGACAAGAGTGAAACTCCATATTCAAAAAAAGAAAAGAATAGAAAAGAAAAGAAAAGAAAAAAAACAAAAAAGGCTCAGTTGTGTTCCTCCATACCCCCGGTCCCTCCTGAAGGACGGGGAGGCTTATTAAAAGGAACAGGGCTGCATGTGCTGGCTCTGGGTGTGTTGTTAGTTGATGTGAAGGGTCTGCATTCATTGGCACAGGAGGAGTCCGTCAATTACAGCAGCAGAATCAGAGAGCCAGGAGGCACTTGGGGACTGTATCTGCTACTGTCCTTGGGAGGGAGGAGCAGGATAACAAATGGGTGGGCTGATGGTTTTTCTTGGGGCGATAACTCTCGCGAGGTGCTGGTAAGGAGTAACGGAGGAGAGGAGGGCAGCCGGCTCCAAGCAGCCCGGTGCTCAGATAAGCCAGGCCTCCCGGTCCTGGCAGGGCATCTTTTATTGATCACAACTGCTTGAATGGGCCCTGGTTACTTCTGCGGCTGCAAAACCTCTCCCGGCCTGGCAGCTCCACCCACCCTTCCCCACGGAGACCCATTAGTGCTACGCTCTCGTCAGCACACCCCGACTCCATGCCTCAAATATTAAGGGAACATGACGCACTGTGTTGCTGGCTCCCAATGCAGCCCCGGCACACACGACAGTACGGCTCTGTCAACCCAGGGCCTTGTTTTCACGGAGTGGTGGCCACTGGGGACCTCTCACACCCCGCGCCATTAAATGGCCCTGGCTTGCTTTGTGCCACTGCCAGCATAGACTTCTCAGGCAGCCCCCGGCCTCTGTGGCAGATGGAGCTGGATGGTCACAGGCAGAATTCGTCGGAGCCCTGTGGGTGTACATCCTCCCCCAGGGACAGTCAGAGGCTTCTGCGCTTTCCTACCCACCTCCTGCGCTTTCCTGCCCAGGGCCCAGACCAGGCCCGAGGGCCGCTCTTCTTTTACAGGGTGACGAGCTGGAGAAAAAAGCTGGATATGCCTTTGCCAGCGCTGGGAAAGCCTGCAAGGCACCAGAGAGCTGGGTCTGCCCTGCAGGCACCGAAGGTTTTGAAAATAAGCCTTCTTTCATAGCATTCTCCTCCAATGGTAGTGTGCACGCTGGTGGCCTGTTAGGGACAAGCAGCCTCAGAAAACCCCCTCCATGCAGGCTGACCCCCCCTCAACTCTGACTGTTATGCAGCTGCATTCCTGAACTCCTATCTAGGTGCTACAGTTGAGCAAAGCCTGAATACAGCTGTCTGGGCAGCTCGACGGAGGACAGGGAAAACAAATGTTTGTTTTCCATACTTGTAAACTCCTATTTTACACATACCTGTAAAATCCTCTTTAAAACTGCGGACACGAAAGTCACAGGATGATGTAGTGTAAGTCTGTCACAAGTTAACAAACTACCTCTATGCCCATTACAAGCTGATAGATGATCTCAGTCCTGAAACTCCCTTATGCCCCTCTCACCCCATACAAACCCCTCGCTTTGTAAGCTCGGGGCTGCCTCCTCTGATTGTTACGGAGCAGCCCAGCAGGTTAATAAAACTTGCTTGTCCGACTTTGGGTCTACTCTCTCTCGGCTAACCTTACAGCCTGCATTGCTTTTAAATCACTGAATTTGTTTCTCAAATGTAAACATCAGGGAACATCGCCAACAGTCTGGATATACAGCTGTTCCTCAACAATCAGGTTCCAGGGGCCCTGAGCTGGCGGTCCCACAGAGTGACGGCCCCTGCTGACCCCATCACTCCTGACGCCTGTCCCTGTGCTGCCGCAGTTGTCCTCTTACATCTGTCCTGCCTGCAGCAGACTCAGTGACCCTGGGACCTTCTGCCTGGCGCCATAAAGGGAAGCAAGTGTAAGGAAAGCATGTTCCACCTGCCAGCTCCTAGCCGGTGACCCCGCCAGCCTTTGCACGGGGCCTTCATGGCAGAGCCTCGGGCCCCACTCAAGGTTCTGCTGAGTGCCCCCTTCCCAGGGGAACTGCCTTCTCAGTAGTTAAACTCAGGATCATCTGTGGGGAGGAGGGAACCTTGGAGCCAGCTGTGCCCCATCAGACCCCTGCATGGCATATATTCTGTCATGTGACCAGCCATGGCAGGGAGGACTTCCTGTCTTTTTTCAGAGGAGACGAGCGTTGGCTGTGATTTGTCACTGACAGCTGAGGCCACCCCAACTGAGAGGGGGCTGAGCGCTGTAGAAATGGCCTGGGGACCCCTTCTCTGCATAAAAAGCCTCTTGTTACCTCCCACGATGCACCAGGCCCCAGGTACCTAGAGCAACCTGGGACAACTCCCAGCTCAGGGGGCTCAGTCCAGCAGGTCGTGCTTTTTGGCAGGCTCCCTTCTCAGCCACAGAAAATCAAAGGCACAGGGAGCCCAAATTGCCTCTGCAGGAGTGTCCTACAGCAGCCCTCCTTTCTGAGGGCAAGGGAGGCCTGGAGGGCAGGCCCCTGGGTCCAGAGGTCCTGGGGTCGCATCCCAGCACCACTCCCTTCCAGCTGTGAGACAATGGACCTGGCCTATTTCTCTGAGCCTCAGCCTCATCTATCAACGGGCTGGGGGCTGCGGCTCAGCACAGGACATAGCGGGAGGGACGAGGGGCTCCAGGAGAGCTGCCAGTGTTACTGGAGCCCTGGGGACTACCCCGGTGTGAAGCGCTTCCCCTGCTGTCAACACGAGCCTTGTTTCCAGTAAAAACAGCAGTATTAGAGCATCAACCCCGATCTGCACTGGCAGTGGCGATGACGGGGTGATTATTCACTCATGTGGTCACCACCTGCACCGGACTGTGCCCCGGGCTGTTGAGGTGACCCCTGCATCTCAGCCACCTCTGATGCCCCATATGTCCCTGGGACTGGGCAGGGAGAGGAGCAAGAGGCATGTCTGGGGGGAAAAGAACTGGGCATTAAGACAAATGCAAGACAGTCAAGGGCAGGATGCACATCAGAACACAGTCAGCATCCACAGTGTCCACAACATGTCCTGACGGCTCGGGGAAGGGGCACCAGTGTGGACCAGTGGATACAGAGGGCTGGTCCAAGGCCTCAAAAGATGGGTAAGGTAAAAACTGTCAGAGACGTGGAAAACATATTCCAGGGCAGCAGAACTGGAAGCAGGGCTGGGCCTGTCTGGAGTCAAAGAGAGCTGGCCACCCCCAGCTGGCTGGGCCGGGCTGGGCCCCAGATGTTAAACAGAGACAAACTGGCCCCTCACAGCAGTGTGTCCAGCCATGATCCCTGCGAACCTGCCTCCCACCCAGTGCCATCATCCTCGGCCAGGCTGTGTCCTGCCCAGGGGAAGAGGGAAGCTGCCTGGCCTCTAGGACTGGCTCCCCTAGCCACTTCCACACCGCAGCCCCGGCTCTTAGCATGGCCCACGCGTGACCTCTATCTAGGGAAATGTAACTACGGGAAGGCCCCGTCCAAAGCTGATGCTGCCGGGTCCAGGCTGGACTCCCAGTGGCAGGCACGGACTTCGGGTGCATCACATTCTACACGGCACTGACCTGCACAGGACATGGGATTATGACAGCGCTCAGGGCTGGAGCACAGAGGCCTCCTGTGTGCCAGGCAGTGGTTCAGTGTCAGGGCCTTTGGTCACTTAGACCACGGGGGCCCCCAGCTGTGCTCTCATCTCTGTCCCAGCCCTGCCCCATTGGCAGGAATGAGAGCTGGAGTCAAGGAGTCAGGGCAGCCCCTTTCACCTACCTGGACTTGGGACAGATTCAAAGCCCCAAGAGGACAGTCACTCGCCAACCCAGGCCACAGGACACCTGCTGGACAACCCCCACTGAGAAGTGGATTTGAAGTCAAAGGACCTCCAACACCACTCTACAAGCCTTTCACAGCCTCAGGCTTTTCTGACAGTGGCATCTGCAGCCAGCCAGGGCTGGAGACACACGAAGGCCTGGGCCCAGCCTCGCAGTGACTTAGACCGTGTGCCACCGCTGAAAGCAGGCCTGCCTCTCAGAGACGACTCCTGTATCTCAGCAGCCATGACCCAGATCACCAGACACTTCCACCCACAGGGTCAGGGGCCTTCCCAGGCAAAGCCCTGGCTCTGCAGAGAAGCCTGAGGTGTGGGATGCTGTCTACTCCTTCCAAATGGGGGCAACTCCCTGAGTGGGGGGCTGGTGGCCAGGCGATAGTGTCCCCGACATCCAGCCAAGCTGTGGCAGTGGAAGAAGAGCAACTCCAGGAGTGAAAGGGGTGCTGGAAGCCCTGGGCCGCTCAGAGGAGGAGCCAGCTACCCACCTCATCTGTGTACTGGACGTCGTCCACGGCATACTTCTCCTTGAAGTGTTCCTTGGAATGGATCCTCAAAGAAAAGCACAAGGAATGCCAGGGTCAGGGCTTGGTAATAGCTCAGCATGGCCACCTTCCTGCCTGCCAAGCCCAGGCCATAGGCCCATCCCCATCACAGCCAGCACCCAGCAACCAGCATCGAGCAGGTCTGCCCAACACACACTTGGAGGGTAAGAGCACTGGGCCATGGAGTGACCGCTGAAGCACACCTGCTTTCCTCAGCAACCCCTGCTCCTCCATGACCCTAGCCACCTGCAGCCAGCCGCTGCAGACAAAATTCCTATCATCCCCCTTCACTGCCAGAGACAGTTCACCAGGGTAGCCAGCCAGTACACCCTACCCTCTACGGCATAAAGTAACCTGCCTGCTAGGTCTTCATGGAGCATCTGTAAAGAGAAGTTTATTTTGTTTTCTAGAGACAGCATTATGCTCTGTTGCCCAGGCTGCAGTGCAGTGGCACAATCAGAGTTCACTGCAGCCTCAAAGTCCTGGGCTCAAGTGATTTTCCCACCTCAGCCTCTCAAGGAGCTGGGACTACAGGCATGCACCACCAAGCCAGCTAATTTTTTTAAATGTTTCAGAGAGATGAGGTCTCACTATGTTGCCCAGGCTGATCTGGAACTCCTGGCCTCAAGCAATCTTCCTGCCTCAGCCCCCCAAAGGGCTGGGATTATAGGTATTAGGCACTGCACCCAGCCAAAAATTAACATTTTTAAAAAGTCAATATCAGTATTACTCAATGTGATGAGAAAAACTCAAGCTTACTCATTATTCCTGAAAAATCTACCAGTGAGAAGACACAGAACCGACGAGGCTGGGCAGCCCTCGTCCACCTCCTGACAGGCTCTTTGGTCACAGCTATGCTAGGCAGACCTCCAGCCTGGGTCCCACAAGCCGCCACTCCCAGGCTCTTGGTCAGCAGATGAGTCAATGTCTCTGCTGGTGACAGAGCTTACCTGAGGGGAAAGGAACATGAACTGCACAAGGGAGACGCTGAGAGCCAAATGCACTGACACATGCGCACACTGTCCCACACCATCCCACACCTGAGCCTCACCTCATCACAGGGGCTCTATCCCCAGCTGTGCTCCAGGCCCCACTTCATCATAGGGGCTCTATCCCCAGCTGTGCTCCAGGCCCCACCTCACTGCTGTCTGTGGTCTCACTGCATTACAGTCAACAGGTGCTGAGTTCCAAAGAAGGCTCAGACAAAAAACAGCAGATGGTTTCTAGATGGTGCTTCCAGGGCTGTCAAGGGATGGTGGTGAGGTAGAATAGGGTCTGGAGGCAGGGAACCTAAGGCTCCTTCACCAGACTTCCTAGAACTAAATTGAAAGGAAAACCCTAACTTTCCATGCCTAAGTAACGAAGGACCGGAGGCTACTCCCTAACCCCTTTTTCCAGGCAGATGGGAAATTGAAAGTACCTCTGATTGCAAGGGAGTCTTGATTTGCATATAAGTGCAACTTTGTAACTTCACTCTAGCCTCTGGTGGCTTTCTGCAACCAATCACATGTTTGCACAGGAGTGTGACCTTTGTAACTTTACTTCAGCCTCTGACTGGTTGCTTTCCACAACCAATCGACTGACTGGGGGCCACCACTTCATTTATAAGAGGCGAGCACTAAGTGGCCAATGGGAAACCTCCAGGGGTTATTTGGACGCCAGAAGATTCTGTCCCCAGGCCCTTCAGCCGATGGACGGCTCCCACACTGTGAAGTGCACTTTCATTTTCAATAAATCTCTGCTTTCATTCTTTCCTTGCTTTGTGTGTTTTGTTCCAATTCTTTGTTCAAAACACCAAGAACCTGGACGACTAGCTGTCAAGACCCTCTACCGATAACAGTTGGGGTATGGAGGACACTGTGCCCAGGGAGCCCCACAGAACACAGTGGAGGGAGAGAACCTTGGATTCAGAGGTGACAACCTTCATGAGTGAGCTCCTGAACTGGTGTCCTATATGCCGCTCTTGGCCTTTGTGACACTAAGGACCAGCATCACTCCCAGGAAACAGAATCCACTCCTCTGAGTCCTCCAACACGTCCCTCTCCACCCAAACCAGAAGTACCAGCCACAGGGCCCAGGGACAGACGGGAGGGCTGCAGGGAGCAATACCAGGGACACCAAGGACCCAGGAGACACTGGTCTCACTGCAATCTATCAGCTGCTCAGTGCAGCCCACAATGCCCTTTGCCTTCTCTCCCTTTTGGCTTCTCTGAAATAATCATGGGGTATCAAGCGCCTGCTGTTAATTAAATTTGCATGATTCAGTCACATTCACTTGTGCTTTTGAGACAGGACTCAAAAGTTAAATGGCCAAGGTCTGACACCTCCATTAGCATGGCCTCAAGCAGTTACAGGGCAGGAATTGATGACAAGCACCTGGCCTGGACTCCAGAGGCCCCAGACTCAGGGCTTACTGTGCAGCCAGCTCAAAGGGAAGCCTGCAGACCCTTTGCTGTCGAACAACTACACTCTCGGCACCAAGTTGACCCCATAGCCCAGCACAAAAACACGTGCCAGAAATACAAAAGGCAGGGCCATCAGTGAAACGCGTGGCTGAGACCATCACATCAACTCGGACTGCCCGGCTCCATACCAGACACCCTGTGTCCTCTATGCATTCCCAGCTCTGCCTCTAGCCCCTTCCCTTCATCGCCTCCAGCTGTGACAGGTATGGAACGCAACTTCCCAGCAGACTGGGGAAGTACAAAAGAACAGTTTTTGAAGCCAGCGTCACTCCCGTTAGGAGTAAAGTGACAAGGTCAGGTGCCACACTGATGGCTGAGACCTCCCAACTCACCCCAACTGTGCAGAGGGAAGCCACCAGGAAATGCATTCCCACCCCTCCTGCCAAAATGCACCTCCCGAGCAGGAGGCCTAATTCTCAACAGAAGAGCCATTCGACAATAAAACCCAAAAAGCTGCAAGCAGCTCTTCCGGCACTGCGCGTTTCATTCTCTTTTAAAGGGCAGAGATAATTAAGTTTGGATAGTACTTATTTTTCATGTTTGGGGGCTAATTATAGTAAAAACCATTTAAACGTCACCCTAAGGGATATGCGTGCCAGACTCCCACATCAAACCACCCACCGAAGGCTTGGCAGCCATGATTTGGTGGGGCTGATGAGAAAAGAAGTGGTGTGGCCACACGAGCCCTGCAAAGCTGGCTGGAGAGGCCCCCAGGGGGCTCTGGACTCCCCAAGGGCCAAGTTGGCCAGGGCAGGAGGCAGCCACTCAGAGGGAGCGCCAGCACCCTGCCCCATGGGGAGTCTGCTGTCCAGCAGTGGTGCTTCATGTCAGGCCCCATCGCATGGGAAGTCTGGATAAAAACAACTGGACTGGTGGCCAGGCGAGGTAGCTCATGCCTGTAACCCCAGCACTTTGGGAGGCCAAGGCAGGCAGATCACCTGAGGTCAGGAGTTCAAGACCAGCCCGGCCAATATGGCAAAACCCCGTCTCTACTAAAAATCCAGAAAATTAGCTGGGCATGGTGGCTGTAATCCCAGCTACTTGGGAGGCTGAGGCGGGAAAATCGCTTGAACCCAGGAGGCGGAGGTTGCAGTGAGCCGAGATCGCACCATTACACTAGAGTCTGGGTAATAAGAGCAAAATTCCATCTCAAAAAAGAAAAAGAAACAACTAGACTGGAGAGGATGGGTCAGCAGAGAAGCTGCTGTCACCCCATACACTCTCCCCTCAATTGCCAAGGATAGCTTTGGCAGGAGAGAGAAGTCCTCCTACCCAAAGAGGAGCTCATCCTCCATGGGGTCAGCATCCAAGGACCCCAGCTGGGCCCTGGCATGAATGAGAGAGGCCTTTCTCAGTGCCCAGAGTCAGCACCCATGCCTGGTTACTCTGCAGTGACCGCCGGCACCCGTGGGGGCCTCGGATGGGAAGGAGACATTAAATTAATGCCACACAGTGCAGACACGAGGAGCCCTCTAGAAAATGAAATTTCAATAAGCAGGTCTTGTCAGCTGGCTGACCACCTGCACACGGTTAATGAATAAGTAATAGGGCCAAATTACAGCCGTCACCATCCATTTCCCGCAGCTGGGCCTGCCTTCAGCTACAAACAATGCCGCCTTGCGACTCCCACTCTGCTCACGGTGGAAGGCAGCGGCACCTGCTCCTCCGTGGTGGAGCCGGCAACCATCTGAGGATGTCATCAGCTGGTCAGAGACAAAAGCAGACCTCGCCACAGTGACGCAGGTGCCTACGCCCAAAGACCACTCCCGGAGCAAGACTTCCTCGCAGGGGCCAGCGATGCCCAGGAGGCCAGAGACCAGGACCTGTCACCAGGCATGCCCAGGGTCAGCATCCCAAACCGTCCAGGCAGCAGCCAAGGGAGCTCCTCAGCCTCTTCTCAGAGGCCTGCGCCCCACAAAGAGAGCCCCCCACACCCTGCCGACCACAGGGAGTGTGGGAGGGAGCCACCAGAGAGGCTGGGGAAGCCTTGGTCCTTGAGGCAGTGCTAGGAAAAACACACAACACACAACACACCCTCATCACAAACACCCAACACACCACACACACCCATACACAACACAGCACACTCACACCCACCACATCCCATCACAAACACCTTACACACCACACACGCCCTCATCAGAAACACCCTACACACACACCCACACACAATGCAGCACACTCATACCCACCACACCCTATCACCCTACAGGACACTCACAAACCCAAGCGCACACACCCACACACACCCTCATCAGAAACATCCTACACACTACGCATACCCACACACAACACACCCCATCACAAACACCCTACACAACACTCCCACACACAACACCCACACCCCCTCATATGCACCCTACACCACACACTCACACAACACAGCACACACACACACTTCCATCACAACTTACGCACCACACACACACTCCCATCACAAACACCCTACACACCACATACAAAAACACACCCCCATCACACCTACACACCACACACACTCCCATCACAACCTACACACCACACACACAACACACCCCATCACAAAAACGTACACACCACACATTCCCATCACAAACACCCTATACACCACATACACACCTACTGACAACACAGCACACACGCCCACACACTCCCCCTCACATGCACCTACACACCATACACTCACACACAACACAGCACACACACACTGACATCACAACCACCTATACACATCACACAACACAGCACACACACACCCATATGCACCCTTCCTCATAAACACCTTACACACCACATCCCCATCACAAACACCCTACACACTGCAAACACAGCACATGCCCCCCCACAAACAACATACGCTACATACATCACACACACACCTCACACACACACGTCCTCTCCACACCACATCCATACATACCCACCCCTTCACATGCACACACCACATACAGGTACACACTCCATACGCACACACAGCCCCCCACACATACACCATACACGTGCAAACCCTCCCACCATTCCCACATCCATCTCTCACACGGGAGGTGGGCATGGCCCTGGGGAGGCTGAGCACCTCTCCCTGCACACCGAGGGCTAGGGATGGAACAGGCTGCAAAGGTTCCAGGAGGGTCCCCCCACCTGGTCCAAAGTGGCTCCCAACCCTGGGCTCCGAAGCTGCTTGGGGCACTGACTCACAGAGGCCCCGGACACCCCACAGCCAAAGCCACCCCCCACTGCGCCCAACTCCAATGGAAAATGGTGGAAAACATTCTCACATCAAAAAATACCACACTGTTGTGAGCAGAGACTGAATAAAAAGGCATTCGAAGCTACCACCCTCCCCTCCCAGGACCGGCCTGGGGTGAGGAGTGGGCCGTCCCCAGGCTGCCCACGGTCCCAGGCGTCTGCAACCCTGACAACAGCAAGAGCGGTTCTGCAGGAAGTGGCAAATCCTGCAGACGGGGGTGTCGTTTCCCTGGGCAACTTTGGATCGCAGTGTCTGCCAGCTGGATTTTCAAAAGCCATCAGATAGGGACTCAAAAGGAAGCTGAGGAGCTGAAGGTCAAATGTGCAGTCTGGTGGGTTTTGCTGCAAAGGCCAGGTACTCCCATCAGCCTCGCTCCAGGTGCCCTATTGATTCCAGGAGCCGCTGGAAGCAGCCACATGCAATCAGATCTGGCCACTCCCCAGCTCCAGTCCCACACAGTCAACCCTGCCCCCACTGCCCTGTTACAACTGAGCCTTCTCTCCCGGGGGCTCAGGCTGGGGAGACTCAGAGAGGGTTACCCCAGGGCACAGGAACAAAGAGGCCTGCTGGGGGTGGCCGTGGCAGGGAGCCAGGGCTACAGGCACAAGGATCTACCTCTCAGCTATGGGGCCAGAAGACCCCTTGGGACCAAGGCTCCCTGATCTGACCTGCCCAGCATGCACACAGCCTTTTCCAACAGAGGAGACCCCTGCTGGAAACCCCTAAACAGAAACACCCAGTGGGGCCCTGCTTAGGCCCTGATCAGACCTTCCCTGAAGCTGTTCCTCCTTCTCAGTCCACGTTTCACAGAGGAGGCATCCTCCCAGCTGCTTCTCTGAGCAGTGGGACATTTCAGCAGGCTCTGGGCCAGCAGCAAGGGCCAGGAGGAGGCTGAGAGGGCAGCCAGCTCAAAACTGCAGGTCACCCAGAGCCAAGAGTCACCTGGCACAGGGGCCCTAGCTAGTCCTGAGATGTACCACTTGCAAGAAGGGCTGAGGCCACAACTCTGCTCTGGGTGGTGAGAGGATGCTGGGAGAATGCTCCTGTGGAACAGACCTAAACTCTTCGTCACTGCTGTCCCAGTTACAAGGGCTGGGGAACAAACAACTCCAACATTTAATGGAGTGCAAAACCACCTATCAGTTCATGGACTCTGAAGGCTGAGAATTCAGACTAAGCCCAGAGAGGACAGAGAAGCTCTGCTCCACGACACCTAGGACCTCAGCAGGTGGAAGGCTGGGGCTCAGAACCACCTGGAGCTCATGCACACTGGTGGCTGCTGCTCCCCCTGTGCTTCCTCATGGTGTGGTGGCTGGGTTCCCAGGGCGAGCACCACACAGGAGAGAACCAGGTGGAAGCCACAGTGCACTTTACAGTCTAGCCTCAGATGTCACACAGCAACACTGCCACATCCATCATGAGGCCCAGACCTGGGTCAGACAGGAGGGAAGATAGATGTCACCTGTAGACAGCGAGTGGCCAGAAACACTGCTGTGGCCATTTTTGGACAAGACAACCTGCCTCCTGGAACCATCCCTACCTCATGTCAGTGTTGCAGATGCAACCCTCCCCGTAGAGGCCAGCACTGTAACTCCAGTCCTGGGGGGGGCCTCCCGAGTAGCATCACAGGGAAGAACTGGAGCCCCAAACACAACCAGACCCACTCGCAAGCCCCACGGCCTCTCAGAAGCAACATCGAGCTAGCAGATGAGCTCGGCTTCCAACTGCAGCTCCAGCAAGACCTGGCGGTAGGACCCGCGCAGGTCACATCATCACGCTGAGCCATTTCCTCTTTTATAACAGGGCAGTCATGAGGATTCCACTGGGAATGTGATGAGGGTTGACAATAAAGATCATGACAGTATGAGAAGGCACCATCAGGCGGGGGCTCCGAGGGGCAGCCTGGCAGGAGCCCCAAAGGCGGCCAGCCCGGGTGTGTCTACTCCGTGCCCTTCTTCCCAGGAGCCGAGCCAGGAGACCACCCCCAGGAGAAACAGGCCTTCTGCTGCCAATTGTGCTCCAGGCTGAGTCCTGCCCAGCAAAGATCCCAGTCTTGCCTGGCTGGGATCATGCCAAGTGGCCCAAGAGCAGAATGATCACCGACTTGTAAGCTTGAACCCCTTGCCCTGAGAGAGCAGAAGCAGCACACACCAACAAAGACAGAAATGAAGTCTGCACTGAAGGGAGGGGCGGGCAGGGTGGCGCTGGAAGCAGGGGAAGCCCCGCTGTGGCCCCGGCCCTCGGCACAGAGCCCAGGCCCCGTGGCAGCCAGGGGCCTTGTCATTCAAACTAGCCACAGCCTCTCCAGCCCACCTGGTAATGAGCGTTCTGGGGCACCAGGCAGCAAAGGCTGCACTTTATACATTAGCCTGGAATAATCACTCTCCAGGCGGAGATGACACACAGCGAGGTGGCCAGTATTTACCGGGATCCTCTGATTACCTCAAACCTCTCTGGTTAAGCATCTACCTCAGCACCTCTGAGCAAACAGAACAGCTCTGGGGATTGGGAGGGGACCTGGAACAGCAAACACCTTGGAGGGTGGAAGGTGCCCAGTAGCCTGAGCCTGTGCTCCGTGTCACAGGTGAGCCGAGAAGGCAGGGCCTGCGCAGTGTCCAGAGGCAGGCAGCAAATAACACGCCCAGCATATCAGCGACCAGCCTCAGACAGGGGGTCTCCAGACCCAAACCCAACCCACCACCCTCAGGCATGCACAGGGCCAAGCCACGCCTGTCAATGCCATGCAGGAGTGACGGTCGCCCAGGGCCAAAGCCTCAGGCATTTTTTGGGAGGTGGGGGGAGCTAGAATTTCAGGATTAACAAACTGAACTTCCAAACAAACAAGGCCCCCAGCTGATAGGCTCAGACAAGTGAAGGAACACCAGGGATTTTGGTCTCAAGTCCAATTAGAAAAAATGACACGGACACATGTGGAGTGGTTTTAAGGGGCGGAGAGTTTAATAGGCAAGAAGAAAGGGAAAGACAGAAGGAAGAAGCTCCCTCGTGTAGAGACAGAGGGAGAGGGGCTCCAAAGCCAAAAGAGGGGGTCCCCTAGTGCAATGGACACCAGCCAGGTATACATGCAGAGGCTGGAAGAGGCGATGTCTGATTTGCACAGGGCTCAGGGGATTGGTTTGACCAGGCGCGTAATTCAGGTAGCCCTCGGAAAAAGCTGGCCCTCCTACCCTAGCCTTTCAATATGCAAATGTAGGGCGCCAAGGATGTTCTACACTCGCGGGGATATGTGGGGGTGGCCGCGTTGCCAGGAACTTGTGTGGCAAGGGCAAGAAGGCCTTGGGAATCGCCAAGTTGGGTGGACCCAGGTTCTAAAGGCCAGCATTTGCATATCAAAGGTTGCCAGCCTGGCTCTGAGAGTCCGGGCTTTACAAGAAAACTTCCTAAGGACCCCTTTTCCTCTCTATCTGCCTAAAATAATTTCTTAATAACTCCCACCACACAGTCATAGCTCCAGCTCTGACATCCCTTCCCAACCAAGGATACAGGGCTCTGGCTGGAGGCAGGCTGTGACAACCCTGACCTCACACCCTTCCTCCTGCAGCTCTTCCCTCCTCGCCATCTCCAGACCCTGCCATCCCTGCCCTCCTACCCTACCTCCCCTCCCTGCCCCCAGCCCATGGTTGGTAGCTGCAGTGCCCCAGCCAGGTTGCTCCTTACTTTCCCATCCAGGTGGCATAGCTGGCAGGAAGCCTAGGCACAAACAGGGTCGATTTCCCAGTGTCAACGTCAATGATGCCATAGCAGCCTGGCTCGGTGACACCGAATGCCCAATGAAAGAAGGACTCCTATGGCGGGAATAAGAACTCTCGTTAGCCAGTGGAACTGAACATGAGGTGCAAGCAGGGACCAGGTGGCTGCATCACAGCCCTCCAGAGAGCAAGTTCGGGCCGATCAGCTCATGTAACTGACCCTAGCCCCACACATCCCTTCCCCTCAGCACCCGGCTCCTCAGCTCATCCTCCCACTGTTTGGCAGAGGGCAGCCTGGGAGCCCCTCTACCCTGCTGGGAGCCCTCTCTGATGATGCAGGTTTCAGGCAGGTGCCTGAGGCTGCCTGTGTCCCCACCCCCTAGACCCACGACAGGGCGCCCTGGGACCCCAGCGCCCAGCAGCACCGCACAGTCTAGCTCAGCTCTGCCTCTCTGCCACACACAAGCAGGCAAGATGCCCCCCGGATTCTGCCGCCCAGGCCGGATATCTGCACAGAAATGGATTCCTCCATTTAGGACTTCTTACTTCCCTCTCCCACCCCCAGGGCGGCTGATGACTTCAGTGTTTAGCAATGAATGCTGCGCTAAAAGGACGTCATAAAGGTATGAAGTGGAGGAGGATCTCTTCCAAAATTAGCTTTGCATACCAACAGAAAGGGAGCCAACAGCTGAATTTAGGAAATCGGTTTTTAAGCCACAGAATATTTAAACCTGGAGAAGCATCAAGACTAGCCAGAGAAAACTTATTTAGACTTCCACGTCTCTCGCAGCCATGGGATTGCAGGCGTGCAACTGCAACAACGGAGCAGACAGACAGGACTCTTGGGGCAGGAGGTGCTTTTGGTAAAGAAAAAAAAACAGCCTGCGGTGGCTCGGCAATGGATCTCAGCCCATCTGTGGCCTGCTGGGGCAACAGGGTCCAACTAGGGAAGCCACGCCTTGTCATATCCCCTCCACGCTCGGCTTCCCTTCGCATTCCCATCTCTTCTCTCACCGGGACTCTGCACAGCCATGTCCCCTAGGCTCTGCCTGCCCGAGAGAGGTTCTGAAGTCAGGCTCCAGCTCTGGGCATGGCAGCGGGGAGAAAAGAGCACTAGATTGAGAATTGGAAGACGAGGTTCTAATCCCAGCTCCCCTTCTTGGTAAGTCATCTCCCCTCTAAGCCTCAGTTTCCTCGTCTGCAAAATGGGTTTAGTGCTAAGATCTGTGAAAGTGGGCCCAGCTCAGAGCCTCACAGTCTTCCTGGGTGGGTATCCTCGTGTTCCTGTGCCTGGGGACTGAGTGCTGCCAGGGACTCTCAGCCATGGCCACCATGGCCAGGCTGGCTTCCTGCAGCTGGGCCGCCCACCGCCCCACAGGATTCTACATCTTCACGGAGCCCCCAGAAAAATTCCCAGGCGAGGAAACGGAGGCTCAGGGAGGGCCACAAGGGGCAGCACCGGACAAGCTGGGGCCTCCGACTCCTGCACAGGGGAGTGGCTCCAACCCACCCCCACCCCCCACCCCCACCTTCACCTGCAGCCAAGGGTGGCAGGCTCACCTGGCGGAAGAGGACCCCAGTGTCGGTGCAGTAGCGCTGAGTCTCCTCCCCACCCTGCAGGACCACGACAGAGCCGTCCTGCACAGCAGGGTTCTTCCGAAGCCGCTCACTCAGGCGCTGCCGGTTCAAGGCAAAGAGCGCCAGAGGCACCTTCAGGGTTTCGTTCCCCAGCCAAAACGAGGGTCTGCGGAGGCAAGAACACACACCACCACGCAGGCCTCTGTTAGTACCTCCAAGCATGCCCATACCCGGGGTCGGGGGTGACCAGAGGCCCAAGCCTGCCATGAAAGCCCCATCAGCATAGGGCAAGCTGCCCGAGCTCTACCTACTTAGGACCCAGAAACAGCCCCTCACTTAGCTGCCTGAGAACCGCAGGACCTTGTCTCCCCTCCACCACCCATGGTGTCCTGAGTCCACCTCCCTGCTCCTCTGCCCCGCTACCAACTGCCCAGCAGGTCACAGGGACTCCATGCTTCCGATCTGCAGCAGGTCCCCAGTTCTCACCGGCCACTTGGTGCCCATGACCCTGGGGGCCACTCTCTCTGTGGAAACCCTGCTCAACAGCAGCCGGTTCAGGCTCCCCACCGGCCAGGTCCCCGGCCCCCGGCTCAACCTCCCTGCTGAAGCCCAGCTCGGCCCAACCCTGGGGCCTCTTCCCTAACTGGCTGCCTCCCTCAGCTCAGCTGAGCTCACCTAGTCCCCCAGCTCAAAGGACCATCTGCATCTGCAGACTGATGACCTCCAGCTCCAGACTCACAGACCCATGGGCCACCCTCAGCAGGCATAAGATGGCCCTGAACCAAATCTGCTCCTTCCCACCCCACCGACACAAACCACCTGCACCTGGACAGTCACCCAGGCCATCCCGGTCTCCTGTCTCATCCCACCTCCTGGCCACCGACGAAGCCTGCACTCTACCATCAAAGCACATCCCCATCTCCAGGGCCACCTCCCCATGTCCCGCCTGGACAACTGCAGGCAACTCTCAGTGTCGCTCTTGGCCCCAGCTTCCCCACAGCCTGGTACGCACCTTCTGCCGGAAGGGTCCTTTCGAAATGGAATCCCAGCACACACTCCCTGCCCAACCCCGCGCCAGCTGGTTTCGTTCAGTTCAGACCGCTCCCCAGCCACGGGGGCTCCAGATCCCCACTTCACACTTGGTTTCCTCTGCTGCAGCATGGGCATCCTCGCTCTTCCCTAAACACCCAGAACACACCAGCCTTTGCCGCTGCAGTGCCCTGTGGGGAATGCTTTTCCCAAGGGCATCCCATGCCCTTTTACCCAGCCTCTGCAGAAACACCCCTTTCCTACCCACCCCATCCCCCAGCTCTCTTCAAGTCTCTCTAGAGCCCCCATAACTTTTCACTTATTTGTTTGCTGGGTCTCTAGGTAATGTGTAAGTTCCCTGAGGGCAGGGACAGAGCAGGTGTCAGTATCTGTTGAATGAATGAATAACTGGATGGTGGTCCTGGCAAGCAGGCTGGAGGCCAGGAGTGGAGAGATAATGGGGACTAGGTGGAGGAGGAGTCAGGCAGAGGTGGGGTGTGCATGAGGGAGCCCCCACAGGCTCTCCAGCCAGGGGGCAGTGGGTGGGCATGGAGGTCGAGAAGGCAAGGACGTTCCAGAGCCAGTCCTAGAGCAGAGCTCTGCCCGGGGACTGCAGTGAAGCTGCGGATGAAACCTGCCCTCACAGCGCAGCAAGGTGAAACGGCCTGGGGCACCTCTCACACTCACCTCACATGGGACCCTCCGAGGCCCTGACCCTCCTGCCTCCAGGTGGGCTGAGCCAATCGCAGGCACAACAGGCTGGGGGCAGGAGGAGAGGGAGGACAATAGATCCACTTCTCTGGCTCCCGCCCTGGGGACCCCAGAACTAAATGGCTGGGGGGTGCCCCTCCATCCAGGGCCACTGCTCTCATGAGGCTGCCCTGCCCCACAGCATGGCCCTCGCTGGGTTTCTGACCAGGTTTCCTCATCTTCTTTCCAGGGTTTCCTTAACACGCACACAGCTCTGCATATGGTCCCTGCTCTCAACTCTCCTTAGCGGCCCCCTGGAGTGAACTCCTGGCGTGGGGCCAGGTTCCCGGCCAAGACAACACTTAGCACTCCGGCACTCGGCGGGTGCTGCCTGGTGCTTCCTGGTGTTCTCCGGCCCGCCCCTTCAGGTGGAAACACAAGGAGATGGAGCTCCAGGTTGCCTTGGTCACTGCTGTGCCCCGCCTGATGCCCTGCCTGATGCACAGCAAACGCTCAACACATATCTGCTGAATGACACGTGGTCACACACACAGCTGTGAGATGAGAAGATGCCACATCAGCAGGCAGGAAGCAGCCCTCGAGCCCCAGCCTGCCCAGGAAGGGTAGAGGGTCAGCCGCACATGCTGACATGACTAAAGCGCCCTCCCGCTCCCCCATGTGCCCTTCCTACCCTCCCAGGAGAGTGAGCGGGTAGCTGGGTGGACACCAGCGGCCAGGGCTTCCTCTAGGTCGGACTTTTCTGCCACGCTCAGCCATATGGATGAAAGGGCAGAGGGAAGTCGCTGACAGTTTGTAAACATGACCACATCCCAGCTGGCCGTGCTGTCAGGAACTGAAAGTGTGGTCGCCAGCACCTTGTGCTCATGTGTCCCCCACGGACTCCCACATCCTTTCCCTTCACTCAGGAAAGCCTATGGTGGGGGGAGCTCCAGGTGCCTCATTCACTGTCATGCTCCTGCCTGGCACCCGGCCAGCTGTGGCAAGGGGCAAAACTTGTCTCTGCAGAGTCCCCAACAACATAGGGGCAATGACACTGAGGCCCCACTATGGATGGCCTCAGCCACAGTCATCGAACAGCACAACTGGCCTAAAATGCCCATCCTCAGCCACCGCCCTGCAGAGCCCAGCCCTGCCCACCTCTCTCACACTCCCCTCTCCCTGCCTGGCCTCCCTCCTTAATCACACCAGGTGCTGGCTCGCCACGGCCTGACACCATGCTCCCACCTGTAATGCTTGCAGAAGAGCTGGCCCTCCCCCCGTCTAGAACCTTCTGAGAGACTGAAATTTCTCAGGGCACCCGGACTGGGATTCCAAGAGCTAAGCAGAAAACTTGATAAGCCACTTGAGCACTCAGCTGCCACTGAAAGGAAAACCTACAACTATGCTTACTTCTCCATGGGGCTCCGCCAGAACAGAACCCACTCACCCTGTGCGGGACTCTGGGAATGAGAAGGGCTGGCCTGAGCCACCAGACAGGATGACACCCCACAGTCATTAATTACAGGACACCACAGTATCAAGTTTTATAGACAAGCCCTTTGATTTTTCATGGCAAAAACCAAACCCCCAGAGAGACTGTCAGGCCCAGAGCCAACACACATCAATTCTTCCTGCAAATTCAGCAAATTCAGCACCAGTAAAACATCTCCAACAGGTTTCTGCTGCAGCTTTTGCTAACCGGCACCAGAATTTAAAAGGAAAAAGTCGTATCATCCCCAAGTACCAGGGTAAATAAGCCATGCTGCAGACAGCCAAGGGCACCAGAGCTCCACAGCTTCAGAGACTCACAGAACAAGTCTCTGACTCCCCAGAAGCCAGGACCCCCGCTGTCCTGGCAACAACCAAGACCCAGTAAGCAGCCCAGGACCAAAAACAGAGTGACCAAGACTGAGGCCAGTCCCCAAGGAGGTGATGATGTCACTGCCCCTGCAACCCATCCCTGTCTCGAAATCCATGCTCCATATCAGTACTGGGCCACCCTCTCCTCAACAGCCACCTGCAGGCTCTCACCTAAGGCCTAAGGACCCCCGAGGATTCATCATCAAATTCAGGGGCTCCATCTACTTGGATGGGAAAAAGCTATACCTTTATTTTCTCTAACCTCCAATTCAAATGTATACTTTCTTCAATTGTTAACATAAGCAACAAACTACTCAATGTCAGCAGTGCATGTGAATCTGTCACCAACAAAAATCAAAGGTATTTTCCTATCACATTATTGCTGTTGCAGTATCTCAAAATATCACCTCTGCTCTTCATAACTTCAAAATGAAAGTAGTTAGGCCAGGCACAGTGGCTCCTGCTTGTAATCCCAGCACTGTGAGAGACTGAGGGAGGCGGATTACTCAAGCTCAGGAATTCAAGACCAGAATGGGCAACATGGCAAAACCCCATCTCTACCAAAAATACAAAAATTAGCCAGACATGGTGGCTTCTGCCTGTGGTCCCAGCTACCAGGGAGGCTGAGGCAGGAGGATCGCTTGAGCCCTGGAAGTGGAGACCATAGGAGCCGAGATCATGCCACTGCACTCTAGCCTGGGGGAGAGGGTGAGACCCTGTCTCAAATTTATGTCGCATTTTGATAACTGTATTTCCATAAAATTGTTTTTTTCTTTTTTTGTAATCTTCTGTACTTATTTCATGCATTTAAAAACATTATGCCCAGTGGGCGCAGTGGCTCACACCTGTAATCTCAGGTAGATCACCTGAGGTCAGGGGTTCCGTACCAGCCTGTCCAACATGGTGAAACCCGACTCTCCTAAAAATACAAAAATTAGCCGGGCATAGTGGCACACACCTTTAATCCCAGCTACTTGGGATGCTGAGGCAGGAGAATCACTTGAACCCAGGAGGCAGAGGTTGCAGTGAGCCAAGATCGTACCAGTGCACTCCAGCCTGGGTGACAGAGTGAGATTCAGTCTCCCCCCAAAAAAAACCAACAAAAACCATGATGCTGAGAATCGTGCAAAAGCTTCACTGATGCCCATGGGGTCCACTGCACACAGAAGAAGAGATCCCTGCACTAGAATGTGAAGCCACTGGCCAGGCACAATGGCTCACACCTGTAATCCCAGCACTTAGGGACGGCAAAGTGGGTGGATCAGGAGGTCAGGAGTTCAAGACCAGCCTGGCCAAGATAGTGAAACCCTGTCTCTACTAAAAATACAAAAAATTAGCCAGGCATGGTTAATTACAGGTGAGCACCTGTAATCCCAGGTACTTGGGAGGCTAAGACAGGAGAACCACTTGAACCCAGGAGGCAGAGGTTGCAGTGAGCCGAGATTGTACCATTGCCCTCCAGCCGGGCAACAGTGCAAGGTACCATCTCAAAAAAAAAAAAAAAAAAAAAAAAAAAAGGTTGTGGAACTACTTCTAGATAGGGCCACACTGCTAAGCTCCCAGCAGAAGAGGCCAGTGAAGGACCAGCCACCTCCTACCCTCAGCCTCCAGCATGGGGCCAGGCACCAGGCAGATGCTCAGGCAGCCCACTGGCTGCCTGACCATAAGCGCCAGGCTGGAGAGGGTCACCATAACTGGAGAGGACCTCAAGGCAACTAGTCAGCATCCTGCACCCTGCACCTCTCTCTCCTGGGGAGGATCAGGATGCCAAGTATACACAGGAACCAAGAGAGGGATGTCTGGAGTCAGAACCTGGGGGAGAGCCAGGGAAGGCACAGGGACACTGAGTGGCCAGGGAAGACACAGGGACACTCAGTGGCCAGCCTGCCTCCCACAGGCCCACCCGTTCCCAAGCCCAGAGTCAGCCTAAGGCTTCTGCTCCAGGAGTATAAGGTTCACATTAGGGCAGGGTCGGGCTCTTGACCCAGAATGTGAGTTCCGAAGACACTCTCCAGAAGAATGCTGACTTCAGCGTGACCTATATCCCAACAGGTACACGCCCAGGGCAGCTCAACTGTTGCCTCTTTCTGGCTCTGCAACAGCTCTTGGGAGCTACTCAGTTAAAGAATTAAAGCTATTTCTTCATCCTACTCTTCGGAATTCTGTCCCTTTCCCCACCACAACTCCTTCCCTCAATTACTGGGAGTCTCCCACAAAAGCAGGATGGGATGCTGGACTCATTTAGAGTAAATCCGCTTTTCATTCACTTCATCAAGCACCAATCACGGGAAAGCCACAGACTGGCTGCAGATACAACAGAACCCCTGGGCTCTAAGGATGCTAGGAGAGGCATGAAGGGAAGCAACTCCTAACACAAATGGGCAGACATGGAAATGTGTCCGGCTAGGGGAGAAAACGGAGATTCTCTGGAGTTCTGAGCACCAAGCCTTTACTGGAGGGTTGGGAAAGGCTTCTGGGAGAGGGAACCATCTAAGCTAGGGCTGCAGATATGTGAACAATCACATAGTGGACAAGGGCATTCCAGGGCCAGCGGACGAGTGTGCAAGGGAAGAAGGGAATGGAAAAAGCCATGTGGGGGAGCAGATGCAGATAGGTCTGGCTGGAGCTGAGAGATTACAAATTATCAGCCCTGTCTGTGGAAAGCTCAAGGAGACAACAGTGCCATCAAGACCATGGGATGGGGACCCCTCTCCATCAGGGGATGGGAGGTGACCTCAGAGCACTCTGTCTCAACCTGAAGCCTATGTCCAGGCTAGCAAGAGAAAGTAGGTTCAACCCTAAAGCACTCCCAGAGTAGCATCTTGAGTCAAGTTGAATCTGAGATGCTAGCTTAGAGCTTCCCCTACTCCTCAAATCATATGGTGCACACCCCAGTCACCAGAACTCTCATAGAACCCCCTCTGTCCCAGACTCTGGTAGGATTCTAGAGACAACAAAATCCAACTTCCAGGGAGCCCATGGCCATGGCCGTGACTTGCTGGCATGATGCCTTGTTATGCCTGACTCTATGATCTGTCCTGTGAGTGCAGCTGGGAGCCGAGCTTTGCGGGAAACACACTTAATCCTTCTGCTCTTAAGGAAGCCACTAGGGTCAACGTCAGGTTCAAAGTACCCACGGGAAAGCCCCATACCAGACTGGGACAGCTCTTCCCGAGGAGACTGGCAGGCTCTGGAAGCTCTCACACCCTCTCAATAGCACACCTCTCTAAGACCTGCCACTCTGTTTTGCCTCCCTCACCCACCCTATGCGGTGGCCCAGAGAATCAGTTCTGCTAGAAAAGCACTCATTCTGGGGCCAGGCGTGGTGGCTCATGCCTGGAATCCCAGCACTTTGGGAGGCCAAGGAGGGTGGATCACCTGAGGTTAGGAATTCGAGATCAGCCTGACCAACATGGTGAAACCCCATCTTTACTAAAAATATAAAAAATTAGCTGGGCATGGTGGCACAAGCCTGTAATTCCAGCTACTCAGGAGGCTGAGGCAGAAGAATCACTTGAACCTGGGAGATGGAGGTTGCAGTGAGCCGAAATTGTGCCATTGCACTCCAGCCTAGGCAACAAGAGCAAAACTCTGTCTGAAAAAAAAAAAATTAAATAAATAAAAAACACGAAAGCTCTCAATCTAGGATCCAATCAGTTCCAGACTTGCTCCGATCCAGCTTGGTTCCTTTGGGAGAGCAGCGGGTCTCAGGCCAGCTCGGATCCCTGAACCCAAATGCAATCCCTGGCACTCCCTGTGAGCACCTAGCCAGCCTTAACAGAGAGAAAGCATACCCACTGCTAGACACCAGCCTGCTCACTCTACCCTTTAAGAGGGTCACAGGCTGGGTTCAAGGATCTTTACACTCATCTGAGACTTTGTCCACTCTATTCTCTACCTGAAGGGAGTCTCATCGCTGAAGCACTAGCACAAAAGTCATCCAGGGAGTGAAGCCTTCCCACACCTTCCCGGAGCTCAGAGTCAGTGTTCCTCCTTTGCAAATGCCAAGACCACAGGCAGGTAGATGGATGACAGAGTCCCATGGGTCCATCTGCAGCAGTGGCCTGTAAGTACCTAAGGATAGGCCCAGTGCTATTTCTGGAATACAGCAGGTGCCCACAAAATGTCTGATTTATATGTTCTAAGCTCCCCCAACCTTGGGGGCCAACCGAGAACCCACTTTCTGTTGCCATTTTCCCCACATCTTAAAAAGAGAGACGCAGTCAGTCCATTAGTTCCCCCATTCTGACCTCAGTTTCCAACCTGGCATCTGGAATACTGCTCCCTCCTACACCAGCTCCCCTACCCCACCGAGTCACCAGACCTGCACCTTCTCCCACTGAACTCACACACAGCTCAAGGGAGCCTATTCTTTAAAAAACAGATCAAGCAGCTTGTAACAAAACCCTTCCAGCCCCTCAGGGCAAAGTCTGAAGAGGTCACATGGAACACCACACCTTGCAGCCCAAGCTTGCACCCCTGTCTCCAGAACACTCTGAACTTTCAACCTTTGTCCCTTATCCTGTGCTCAGATGCTCCCTATCTGGGACATTCCGCCCAACCCTTCCTCTCACTAGGACCACTCAGCCTTCTTTCATTCAGCTCAGTATGGAGCACCTACTGTGTGCAAGGCACTGGGCTAGTGACAACCAGGAAACAGCCCTGCCCTTGCACTCTAAATGGGGAAAAGATAATGAACAAGTACAAACAATGCTCTATATAGTTTATCAGGCGATGATGAGGGCACAAAAAGTGGGACAGATGGTTAGAGGAGGATTCTCTGAGGGAGTGACATTTGGCCCCAGAAAGAAGTGGAGACTTCCCCTACTGGGAAAAGGGAATTCCAAGCCTGAATCAAACACTGCCTCCTCCAGGAAGCTCCCAGGTGCCTGGAGTCCTCGCAACGCCACCCTCCCACTTGGGGGTCTTCGCAGCGAACATGCGTGTCGACCCGAGCCCCCACCGCGGCCGCACAGTGGGGCAGCCAGACGCGCGCAGGTGGGCCTGAGCCAGCCGGGAGGGTGGAGAGAAGCTGCGGCCCCCACGCTGACCCTGACTCGGAGCGTGCAGCTCGCCGCCCCGCGCTCGGACGCTGGGCCCACGGGAAGAGGCGCCTGCCCGCGGCACTCAGGGAGCCCGGTTGGGGCTCTCACCCGCGGTCTGGCCGGGACACCCCTGCCCCTCTCCACGCCAGAGGGAAAGAGGGAGGGAGGGGCAGCACTCACCCGGTGGCCGCCGCCATGTTCGCCTTGCACCGGAGTCACGTGAAGTGCGGCGTCAGCTGAGCCCCTACGGGTCTCACTATGAGGGGCGGGGTAATGGCGGGCAGGGGCGGGGCAGGGGCGGGGCAGGGAGTCCTTGACCCGCCTCCTCCAGCGCCAAACTCCACGGGACTGGAGACGGCAGGACCCGGGGAGGGGCGGGGCCCTGATAGGGCGGGGCTCCGGAGAGGGGCGGGCCCGGGAGCGCGGCGAGGTTACAGGGGCGTGCTGCAGGTGAGGTAGGGGCAGCGGGCAGCATCTGCCGCCTTTGCGTGGTGGGAAGGAGGTCCCGAAGCAGAGGACATACACCTTGGTTCTGGTTTAGCCCCCGATCTGGCGTCCCAGTCCTCCAGGGAGAAAACTCGTAGTAATACAGAAACAACGTGGGGCCGGGCGCGGTGGCTCACGCCTGTAATCCCAGCACTTTGGGAGGCTGAGACAGCCTGATCACGAGGTCAGGAGTTCGAGACCAGCCTGACCAACATGATGAAACCCCGTCTCTACTAAAAATCAAAAATTAGCCGGGCATGATAGCGCGCCAGTAATCCCAGCTACTCGGGAGGCTGAGGCAGGAGAATTGCTGGAACCCAGGAGGTGGAGGTTTCAGTGAGCCAAGATTGGGCCACTGCACTCCAGCCTGGGCAACAAAAGCAAGACTCCATCTCAAAAAAAAAAAAAAAAAATGAAAATGAAAAAGAACTTGGGAAAAGGGCGGAGACCGACCCAGGCTAGGGTGGGGGCAGAAGTGGGGATTTTTGCTTAAGAAGGGAAAGGGCTTGAGCAAAGGCGGGGCAACTGGAGGAATCCAAAGGTTCAGTGTCCAGGAGAGTGTGCAAGACAGAGGTGCAGCCTAAGGGAAGCAAGGGCCAGACCCTGCAGGGCCTCCACTACGGAGCCTGTGAGTTGTGTCTGGTAGAATCTTTTGTAGGTTCCCTGGGCTGCAGAATGGAGAAGCTGGAGGAAGGGAAGCCAGGGAGGAGAAGTGGGCACAGCGGAGAAGGGTTTAGGAAGGAAAGTCTGCCAGAAGGCTTGCTCCTCTGCCCCACTGGGCACTGGTACTGGGTATAGAGTCCAGCAGAGAAGGGGGAAGGGACCCTGCAAGCAGACGCTGCCCTCCCTACTGCCAACAGGGTCAGGGCATTACAGGCACAGCCCAAATGCGTTGCAAATGTGAGCTCATAGAAACCTCACCACAGCCCTATGAGGTCGAGACTATCTTTAAGTCCATTTTACAGATGAGGAAATTGAGGCCAGAGGGTGCTCACACAGGGGCTAGCTAATGTAGCCATACCCTGAGGAGTGACCTTGTTGCCCCTGTGAAGGAAGGGGACCCAGTCCCAGATGTGTGTGGACAGGTGGATGGGTGGCCCAGCATAGGCCCGTGGGGCTCCTGACCCCAGCCTGCAGCTGTCCCACAGCTGAAGTGGCTTCTGATCAAAGGTCGTGGGTTACAGGATACTTCTTGTTTCTTTGTCGAGACAAGGATGTGGGTCACCATCGCCAGGCTGGTGGGAGCCAGGGGCTATGACTGGAGAAGCAGCTGCTGTTTGTCCCCACAAAGCAAGGAGGAGAATAGGCCCCTTATATAGGAAGAAGGGAGCCAGCCATAAGCAGGGTGGTGAAGGGCACCTGAAACCCAGTACCATCCCTGGTGTCCTCATCTGCCAGGAGGGAGCTAATGGGCCCACCTCACAGGGCTGCTAGAGGGTTTCATACTCAAATCTGCAGGCACAGCCAGACAGGCATAAGCTGCCAGGAGGAGGGTGGCCCCCCACACAGCCCCTCCCACCTCCCAAACCCAGATAAGGAAAACGAGAGTTGATGGAAGATGGGGGCTTCATCCCTTCTACCCCTTCTCACCACACATGGGCACTTTGCACGGGTTCCTGACCTCCAGACAAGGTCCAAGAGGAGCTCTCTCCACCCTCTTGCCAGTTTCCAGGGAGGAGAATAGAGACAAGGGTTCACACCCCTTGCCTGGCCCAGGACCCCCCCGCACCCAGAACTTGGAACAGCCCCCCATTAAGCAGTAGCTCTGCCTTCAGCTTAAGAAACTCAACTCCCAGCCAGCCGTGGTGGCTCACGCTATAATCCCAGCACTTTGGGAGGCCAAGGCGGGTGGATCACAAGGTCAGGAGTTCAAGACAAGCCTGGCCAAAATGGTGAAACCCCATCTCTACTAAAAAAAACAAAATTAGTCAGGTATGGTGGTGCATGCCTGTAATCCCAGCTACTTGGGAGGTTGAGGCTGGAGAATCGCTTGAACCTGGGAGGCAGAAGTTGCCGTGAGCCAAGATCGAGCCATTGCATTCCAGCCTGGGCGATAAGAATGAAAGTCCATCTCAACATTAAAAAAAAGAAAGAGCCGGGCGCGGTGGCTCACGCCTGTAATCCCAGCACTTTGGGAGGCCGAGGCGGGTGGATCACGAGGTCAAGAGATCGAGACCATCCTGGTCAACATGGTGAAACCCCGTCTCTACTAAAAATACAAAAATTAGCTGGGCATGGTGGCACGTGCCTGTAGTCCCAGCTACTCGGGAGGCTGAGGCAGGAG
>PVKV010008466.1:0-43118 GCA_004027835.1 Alouatta palliata | reverse complement strand
GGGTGAACCCAGATCGCGCCATTGCACTCCAGCCTGGGTAACAAGAGCGAAACTCCATCTAAAAAAAAAAAAAAAAAAAAAAAAAAGAAATAATACTCTCTAATAAGGGGCACTTAAAATATATATAACAAAGGGTGAGCAGAATGCATCGCACCTGCCCCCACCATTTCTTTTGACATAAAATATGACAAAATTAAGCCAGCTGCCAGCTCTGAGTCCTTACTGATAAGAAAAAGAAGTAATTATCCCAAACACTCTCAAAATAATAGGAGGAAGGCACCTACCAACTGAGTGGAGCTCCCTTGTTTGTGGACAGTAATATGGAGGCACTGCCCATGACCCCTGCCCACCCAGATCCGCCCCCCCTTTCCCTCCCCTTCAGGGGCTCAGGCAGGGCTGCTGCTCCTCACCCTTCGCCCCTCCCTATCAGAGGCTCCAGCAAGGCTGCTCCTCACTCCTCACCCCTCCCCATTAGAGGCTCTGGCAGGGTTGCCTCTCACTCCTCACCTCTCCCCATCAGAGGCTCTGGCAGGGGCTCCAGAAGCCGCCCAGATTGTGGGAGAAGACTGCGTAGTTACTCATGCAGAGCAGACCCAGGAAGTTGCTGGGAGCCAGGAGGCAATTGGGGGAAGATTGATTTTAGAGAGTCGAAGTGGGAGTGTGTAAATCAGCCGAGGCAGCGCGCCAGGCAGCACTCTCATGTAGCATTGCCTCCGAGGTCACGGGGCCTTGGCTAAAACAGTCTCCCCTCGTCAAGTCCTACAGGTGGCTGGGATATGTCTGAACTCAGTCAGCCTGATGATAGCCTGGTAGCCGGCCCAGCATTATTCTTCAGAAGGGCCCCGCCCCTGCCAGGACCTGCAAAAGAAGCTTCACCCTAGGAAAACACCTGTGTCCCGGGGATACTGTGTCCAGCCAGGTCTCCCTCCCCCACCCATTCCCCACAATCTAGCCTCCATTCTTGAAGCTCCATGGGTGCTGCTGATGGCTGGCTGTCTGGAGACAGCGGGCCCAGATGAGATGACCTGCTAGGCTCTGAGTCACGAGCCACCCTTGGGCCATGAAGGGGAGGTCCCCGGGAAGAGCCCTGTCCATCTTCTGCTGTGCATCGAGGGCACTGGTCTACCAGAGGCTCAGTGAGACGGCGCTGCAGGTAGCGTGGATGATGGTTCTGCTCCGCACTGCCTAGTTGTTGCCCACGGTGCCAGTCTGGGACTGGCCATGCTGTGAGGGCCAGGGGCCCAGACCCTACCCTTGCCTAGAGGATCTTCGGTCTGGGGACAGAAAGGAAGAGGAGCCCTCCGCACTGTCCCTGGGGGGCCCATCATCTGGAAGGGACGCAGAACAGAGCTTCAAGGCTCCTGCTTCCTCTTGGCTACTAGGGAGATGCTGGGGGATTCTGAGTTGGAAGCTGCCGATCCAAGTCCCTCTCTCGAGCAGGAGCTTGGGAGGATTAGCAGAGAGAACTGAAAAGAGCCAATAAGAGCCAATAAATCGGTCAGGAGCAACAGCTCACACCTGTGATCCCAGCACTTTGGGAGACCAAGGTGGGCGGATCACCTGAGGTCGGGAGTTCAAAGCCAGCCTGACCAACATGGAGAAACCCCATCTCTATTAAAAAATACAAAATTAGCCGGGCATGGTGGTGCATGCCTGTAATCCCAGCTACTCACGGGGCTGAGGCAGGAGAATCACTTGAACCCAGGGGGCGGAGGTTGTGGTGAGCCGAAATCGCGCCATTGTGCTGCAGCCTGGGCAACAAGAGCAAAACTCCATCTCAAGAAAGAAAAAAAAAAGCCAATAAACTAACTGGATGGGGCCACCGGCCTCAGATGGTAAAAGCCCTTACAAGATGGCATTTGGGTGTTTTGCAGTTGTCTGATTTTGCTGAGAATAGAAGACTGGATGCAGAAAGCCAGCACCAGCTAAACAGAAGAGGAAGAATAGAGGGGGCTGTGGGTGTGAGATGGGGGCAGGGTGGCATATGACAACCCAATGTCTTCCCAAGTGGGAAGGCAAGGAGCGTGATGGGCATGGAATGCCCAGGAGGCCGTCTCTCCACCCTGGTTCTGGCAGATCCCAGCCTTGGGCCTTTGCAGGGCCTACAGCCACAGCCACGGCTCTCCCACTCCGGAGGCCTGCGTGGCCTGCTCCTTCCTCCAGGGCTACGCCCCAGCTGTCACCGCCATCCATCAGCCCCTGCTCCTCCCAGGAGACTCACACCACGTTCTACTCCTCCTGTCCTTTCTCCCCCAGCCCAGCCCACCTGGGCATCTATCTTCCTGCAGAAAAGAGGCAGGCAGAGCTGAGGGGACTTCCCAAGGAAGCCCCCGTCACCGCCTCAGATGAAGTGGTCCCTGCTGAGTGCTTTGCCAGGGTCTACGAGGCAATTCAAGATGAGAAATGGAACAGTGGCTCCGGAAAGGCAGATCATTCCAACAGCACCTGAAAACATCGAAGGAAACAGGTTCTTTTTGTGTGTGTGGAAATGGGGAATATATTGTTTCTCACTGTTTGGAAGACTGTTTTCCAAACTTGAAATCACAAGCTGTTTTCTTCCAGAGAGACTTATAAATACATCCAATTATCGACATTCAATATAGGAAATAAAGTTCTGAAATGGCTTTCTTCCCCACACGCGGAGTGAGCAGGCCAGGTTGGGCAGGTGATAATTACTTTTATTTCTTACGAGTATCACTGCGGAGTGGCTGGAAGCTTTACCTTTTATTGCCTTCACCTTTTATTACATTTCCCATGTTGTGCAGGGCTATTCATTGGTAACTTTATTATCCCATTTCAAGATCTTGATTTAAAAAAATGGATGAAATTTCTAATTTCAAAAAGTATGGGCCGGGCACGGTAGCTCACAGACAACCAAATCCAACTCCCAGGGAGCCCATGGCCATGGCCATGGCCGTGACTTGCCAGCATGATGCCTCGTTATGCCTGACTATGATCTGTCCTGTGAGTGCAGCTGGGAGCCGAGCTTTGCAGGAAACACACTTAATCCTTCTGCTCTTAAGGAAGCCACTGGTGTCAACCTCAGGCTCAAAGAAGGAGACTGGCAGGCTCTGGAAGCTCCCACCCCCTCTCAATAGTACACCTCTCTAAGACCTGCCACTCTGTTTTGCCTCCCTCACCCACCCTATTCTGTGGCCCAGAGAATCAGTTCTGCAAGAAAAGCTCTCATTCTGGGGCCAGGCACAGTGGCTCACGCCTGTAATCCCAGCACTTTGGAAAGCCAAGGAGGGCGGATCACCTGAGGTTGAGAGTTCAAGACCAGCCTGACCAACATGGAGAAACCCTGTCTCTACTAAAAATACAAAATTAGCCGGGTGTGGCGGCGCATGCCTGTAATCCCAGCTACTCAGGAGGCTGAGGCAGGAGAATGGCTTGAACCCGGAAGGCGGAGGTTGTGGTGAGCCGAGATCATGCCATTGCATTCCAGCCTGGGCAACAAAAGCAAAACTCTGTTTCAAAAAAAAGAGTATGAGTACAAAGTCCCAGAGTATCTGGGTTTGGTTCTACACCTTGTGACCTGGAGAGCAACGTCCTGGGGGGGATGGACTGCCCCTCTGCCCAGCTCCAAGTGACTAAATGTCACTGACTGGACAGTGGGTCTCTGCTGGCATTCACAACTGTTCCTTTTTTTTTTTTTTCTTAAATAGAGACAGGGTCTCGTTTTGTCACCCAGGCTACAGTGCAATAATGTGATTACAACTCACTGTAGCCTCAACTTCCTGGGCCCAAGTGATCATCCCGCCTCAGCCTCTTGAGTAGCTGGGACTACAGGTATGCACCACCACGCCCAGCTAATTTTCTAAATTTTGAATTTTTTTGTAGAGATGAGGTCTCTCTGTGTTGTCCAGGCTTGTCTCAAACTTCTGGCCTCAAGGCATCCTCCTGCCTCGGCTTCCCAGAGCTCAGGATTGGAAGGCATGAGCCACTGAACCTGGCCTCAACTGTCCCTTTTAAGGACTCTGCTCAGGGAGTCATTTTAATTTAATTTAATTTTTTATTTATTTTATTTTTTTTTTTTTTGAGATGGAGTCTTGCTCTGTCGCCCAGGCCGGAGTGCTGTGGCATGGTCTTGGCTCACTGCAACTCTGCCTCCTAGGTTCAAGCGATTCTCTAGCCTCAGCCTCCCAAGTAGCTGGGATTACAGGCATGTGCCACCACACCTGGCTGATTTTTGTATTTTTAGTAGAGACAGGGTTTCACTCAGGCTGGTCTTGAACTTCTGACCTTGTGATCTGTCTGCCTCGGCCTCCCAAAGCGCTGGGATTACAGGCATGAGCCACCCCGCTCAGCCCAGGGTGTCATTTTAAGAAGGATACTTGCAGCATTTCCTAAAAGCACCTTCCTGTCCTGTCCATGCCACCGTCAAGATGAGATCACCTGTGTCTCCTCCCTCTCTGTCCACTGGGACTGCTCCTGACCCCATCCCGTCTCTACGTTTTCCTCAATGTCTTGTCTCTCCTCCAGCCTCTCCCTTCCCGTGGCTCTTCTGCTGCTCACCTGCACAGCTACTTAGCTGTAGTCTCTTCTCATTCTGAGCCCCGACACATCAGGATTTTTCTGTAGCAAGCAGCCCCTGAGTCCTACCTCAAGTAGAAGAGGGATGTATTAGAAGGCTGTCCAGCTGCGCAGTTGCAGGAGAGGCAGACTCAGAAAACTGGCAGCACCAGGGAGGCTGGCACCACCAGGCTGCCCCCAGGACATGGCAGCTGGCACAGCTGCTCAGACCCTTGCTACCACCTCTGCCCCTGGGCATAACTGGGACTGATACAGCATCCTGGCTTCACCCCCTGCGTGGCCAAAGCTCTTGGTGGGCAGCACAGCCAATTGCAGGGCCCAAATCTCATGCCCACACCCTGGCTATCGGGTCCTTTTGGCTTCTGCAGGGGGTGGGGATGTGTGTGTATGGGGTGGGGGTGGTTAGGTAAGTGACATCTCACCAAGTTCCATTTTCTGAATAGGAGGGGTTTAAGATGCTAGTAGATATACAAAACCCACCCCCACAAGTAAAACCTTGAAAAGTTTAGATTGGATAAAAGCCTGAATATTTCAATCAGAACATCTAGAATGCAGATATTTTCATTTTAGCATAAGTGTGAATTTCTTGTTTGATGGTTTGGTATAATTTAAATTTTTGATGTACATGCCGGGGGACGGGATACACAATTTTCTTTCTTTTCTTGAGTGGTAGGGGGACTAGATCTCCTTTTGTCACTCAGGCTGGAGTGCAGTGATACCATCACAGCTCAGCCTCAAACTGTTGGGCTCAAGTGGTCCTTCAGCCTCCGCCTCCTGAGTAGCTGGGACCACAGGTGTGTGCCACCATCCCAGCTTACTTCCAGTTTCTTGGCTCTGAAGCTCTTACTTAGCTGTACCTCCATAGCATTGCCAAATAAATAGCCCTGAGCACAAAGTGCTTCAATAGAAAATGTGTGGTAGAGAAAGAAGTGCACAGAGCTCTCCAGGGCTGGGGCCAAGAGGACACTTGGGGCCCCTGAGGACCGTGGGCTGCCATGGCTGATGTGAGTTCAGACCCCGCGTGTCCCCGCCCCACTTCCCCACTCTGGCCCTGCCACCTGCCTGCCTCACTCCAATCCCACGGCGCAAACTCCATCTCTTCCTGCTACTGGCCCCATCTTCCAGCCTCCACCTCCTGGCCCCAGAGCCCCTATGCTCAACCCCATCTTGACCCCTGAACCGCACCTCTACCACGCCAACCACTACCTCTGACTCTCTTCTCCCTGCCGCTCCCCTTGCCCTGCCCCTTGTTCCCCACTCCAGGGCCTCCTAACTCCTCCCACCTCATCTGCTCAGCTCTGGAGAGAAATGGGAACCGATCTCTTGGCAGGGTGGCTGCTGGTAAAGAAAATGGTATCTGAGGCTTTTACTCAAGGAAGGGAATATGCCCCTGCCCCTCCCAGGACTTGCAAGGCAGCGCCCAGCCCCCTCCTCCTTCTGAGTTTTCAGCCTCCTGTGTGGTTTCCATGGATTCCAAGATTTCCTTCCAGCACCTGAGCCCTGAAGCAAGGGGCAGGGGAGGGAGGGGAAGGGCCCAGCCATCTAGGGGAGGATGGTGGGGAAGCTGCTCCAGGATGGAACCCACAGGTCGGCCAGCCCTACCTCCTGCTCCTAGAGACCCCGAGGCTGGGCACCCAGGGTACTTGCTGGGGATTCGCTGGGGGTCCAACAAATCCCACCCTCCTTCTGGATGGTCCAAGGGACAGCATCCCATTGGGTCATGTTGGTGAGAAGAGCTGTCCCAAATCCCGACCCTGTCCCTGACCTCAACCCCTATAATATCCCAAATCCCAAGACCTGGCCCCAGAACACAAGCTCTGGGTTCTGACATTCAGTGGACTATGAGGAAGATGGTTCAGGGAAGGGACCGAGGATATCCCTGGGTCAGCCTCCATCCTGCCGAGAACTCACTCAGGTCCCCTGTTTCTGGGGCTCTGGTGCTGGCTGTAGATCGGCGACCTGGGAGAGAAGGCGAGAATAGTTTACAGTGAGGAGTCAGTGAGCATCAGCCACGCGGGGGTCTCCATCCTACCCAGCACGGCCCCAGAAGAGGTGCGGTGTGTTTATGACCTCGTCCGGTTCTGCCAGAGTCCCCAGGATATGCAGGCAGGTGGAGAAGCTACAGGCACTATCATGGTGGCTGCCCAGAACCTCAACACCCTTTCTCTTGCAGGCAGCTGGGGTGCAGGCTCAAGCACGGCCAGGCCCATGCCCCTGCCCAGGGCTTAGCTCAGCCAGAAAAGATTCATCGTGGCTGCAGCAGAGCAAGAATCAGAGCTGGGGGCCAGGGCAGCTGCGCTGGCTGCAAGGGCAGAGCCAGTTGCCCATGAGGGTGCTTGGCCCGGGTGGGGTTCCTTCCCCAGCCCAGGGCCCCGCAGGTTCTGAGAGCTGTCCAGCATCCTCCCGATGGGGTCCTTTTCTACATACATTTTTCTGTGTTCATTTGTATTGGTTTCGGTCAAGAGCTCATCCTGGCCTGACGTTTGCCGGTGGTAGGTGGTCTACGCTGGGCAGTTAGGTTCTTGGAGACCAAGTGAGATCCAGAGGAACCGCTACCACGTGAGGGCCCAGTGGTCCTCTGCCCTGGTTTCCAGTAGAACCTGCTGGAGTGTCTTTATTTATTTGTTTGTTTTTGGAGATGAGTTTTTTTTTTAATTTTTTTATTTTTTAGAAGGAGTCTCGCTCTATTGCCCAGGCTGGAGTGCAATGGCACACTCTCAGCTCACTGCAACCTCTGCCTCCCGGGTTCAAGCAAGTCTTCTCCCTCCGCCTCCCAAACAGCTGGGATTACAGGTGCACGCCACCATGCCCGGCTAATTTTTGTATTTTTAAGTACAGACAGGGTTTTACCATGTTGGTCAGGCTGGTCTCGAACCGCTGACCTCGTGATCTGCCTGCCTCAGCCTCCCAAAGTGCTGGGATTACAGGTGTGAGCCACCACGCCTGGCTTTGCAGATGAAGTCTTCCTCTGTTGTCCAGGCTAGAGTGCAGTGGCACAATCATGGCTCACTGCAGCCTTGAACTCCTGGACTCAAGCCATCCTCCTGCCTCAGCTTCTCAAGTAGCTAGGACTAAAGGCATGTGCCACCATGCTCAGCCAATTATTTTTTGTAGAGATGGGGCTCTCACTATGTTGCCCAGGCTGGTCTCAAACTCCCAGTCTCAAGCTATCCTCCTGCCTCAGCCTCCCAAAATGCTGGGATTGTAGACACAAGCCACTGTACCTGACCTCTTGGAGAATATTTAAAAGCTACTAGTGGGCAAGGCACAGTGGTTCATACCTGTAATTCCAGTACTTTGGGAGGCCATGGGAGGAGGATGGCTTGAGGACAGAAGTTTGAGACAAGCTTGGGCAACGTAGTGAGAGCCCCGTCTCTAAACATTTTTTTAAATAAAACAGTAAAATAAAAGCTGTTGGTGCCTGAGCTTCACTCCAGACCAAGTGAATCAGAATTTCCAGAAACGGGAATTTTTGGAAACTCCCTGGGAGTTTTCGTGGGGAATACTGGGTCCGTGGTTGATTCTGCCAGAAGCCAGGACCAAGAAAGCTTCAAGACAGAGTCTTCCCAGCAGGGACAATAGGTACTGGGGGTAGGGGAGGAAGGCGGGGGGAGTCCCTGGGCATGGCCTCCTCTCTTCCCGCTCTCTGTATGACAGCTCCCCCTTGGTCCCCACCCTCTCCCCTGCACCTGCCTCCTAAAGGCTGCCCATGGGTCCCTGCCCCCTTGTCCCTTCATCGCTCAGCCCAGATCCTGTCTCAGTCTTCACAGTCAGCCCAGATGACTCATGAAACCTGGAAAGGAAACCATTCATCTGCAACCTTACAACAGTGCTCTTCTTCGACCCAGAAACTCCACTCCTGGGTGTACACTCAGCAGAAATGTGAGCCGATGTCCGCTGGAGGACACGGGCAAGAGGTGGCTCATAGCTGCACTATTCAACATACCTCCAAACTGGAAACTCCCCGAATGCCCATCCACGTAGACTGGCTGAATAAAGCGGTGTTTTCATCCAGTGGAATTCACATCACAAAGAGGACTGATGTCAGAAGCATGATGCTGAGTGAGATCAACCAGACACAAAAGAATCCATGTCGTATGACCCCATTTATTTAAAGTTAAGAAGGACACAGGAGCCGGGCGCAGTGGCTCACACCTGTAATCCCAGCACTTCAGGAGGCTGAAGCAGGCAGATCACGAGGTCAGGAGTTCGAGACCAGACTGGCCAACATGGTGAAACCCCATCTCTACTAAAAATACAAAACATTAGCTGGGCATGTAATCCCAGTTAGGAGGCTGAGGCAGGAGAATCGCTTGAACCCAGCAGGTGGAGGCGCAGTGAGCCGAGATCGCACCATTGCATTCCAGCCTGGGTGACAGAGCAAGACAAGGAGAAGGAGCAGGAGAAAACATGAAGAACTAATCTAAACTACGGGAAGTCAGAATCATGGCTCCCTGGTGAGCAATGACCAGAAAGGGACAGAGGAGAGACTTCTGGGGTCGAGGATGGTGGTTTAACTTGTCTGGGTGGTTACGGGGGTGTATTTGATTTGTAAAAATGCAAGGAATTGTGCTTACAGCTATGCACTTTTCCATGTGTGTTATTCTTAAGAAAAGCTGTCACAATTAATCCAGCTGCCCTCAAGGAGGACAGGGGAGACAAGAGAAACATTTGCATTCACTCTTTCCAAGGTAGGAAAGAAGAAAATGTAACCTGTAGGTTTCCATTTTTAAAGGCAGTTGGACATTTATATCCTGCCAGGGAGTTTCCCCAACTGCTCCCCTAAAGCTGCCTTTTGCTGTCACACCTGGACAGCACCAGACTCCAAGGCAGAAGAAAACCCTGCCTGGGGGCTGGGAGAAGGGGGCAGGAGGAGAAGCAGCCCAGGCCAGCCCACCTGTTTGTCCCTCAGAATCCACTGAGCACCTTTCAGCCTCGTCCTGCTTGGCCCCTTGGGATTTTACGGCTCTGGGGACCACTCCTTATTCTATTTTTTTGTGGAGGGGACAGAATCTCACTCTGTCATCCAGGCTACGGCTGAAATGCAGTGGCACGATTATAGCTCACCGCAGCCTTGAACTCCTGGACTCAAGCCATCCTCCTGCCTCAGCCTCCTGAGTACCTGGGACTACAGGTGTGCACCATCATGGCCAACCAATTTTATTTGTTTTGTAGAGATGGAGGCCTTGTTATATTCCCTGGGCTGGTCTTAGACTTCTGGCCTCAAACAACTCTCCCACCTTGGCCTCCCCAACTGCTGGGATTACAGTCATGAGCCACTGCACCCAGTTCATACGTCATTTCAACTGGTAAAAGGAGCCAAGAAGAAAACAGACCAGGATGACCAAGGGGATGTGACTCCAGAGAGGGTGGAGATGACACTGAAGCTGAGAGTTGAAAGGACCTGTCTCCTCCTCCTGCCCACACTGGCCTTGGCCTCAAGTGATCCTTCCACCTCAGCCTCCTAAATTGCTGGGATTAGAGGCATGAGCCCTTGTGCCTGGCCTCACTCCCTATTTTGAAACTCTCTCTCGCTTGCCTCCCAGGTGTACTCCCTCTCCTGACTTTGCCCCTCTGGCCAGTCCTTCTCCAGTTGCTGAGACTCGGCCCATCCCTTGGGAAGACCCTGCCTTGTCCAACTGCCGATCAGGTGCAGGCAACTCCAGCAGCTTTAGTGCCAGCTCAGAGTCTTCCTCGGCTCCATTTCTGTATCACTCATGGCCCCCACAGTTATTTCCTGCTGGTAAAGACATACCCAAGACTGGGCAACTTACAAAAGAAAGGGGTTTATTGGACTCACAGTTCCACGTTACTGGGGAGGCTTCACAATCATGGCAGAAGACGAAGGCACGTCTCACATGGCGGGAGACAAGAGAAGGGAGCTTGTGCAGAGAAACGATTTTTTGTTTGTTTGTTTGTTTGTTTGTTTGTTTTTGAGACAGTCTCGCTCTTGTCCAGGCTGGAGTGCAATAGCAAGATCTTGGCTTACTGCAACTTCCACCTCCCGGATTCGGATTCAAGCAATTCTCCTGTCTCAGCCTCCTGAGTAGCTGGGATTACAGGTGTCCACCACCACACCCGGCTAATTTTTGTATTTTTAGTGGACACAGGGTTTAGTCATATTGATCAGGCTGGTCTCTAACTCCTGACCTTGGGTGATCCACCTGCCTTGGCCTCCCAAAGTGCTGAGATTACAGTCGTGAGCCACCACGCCCAGCCTGGAAACTCCTCTTTTTAAAACCATCAGATCTCATGAGATCAGATCTCATGAGGTCTTTCCTACACGATCAGAACAGCGCAGGAAAGACCTGCCCCCATAATTCAATCACCTCCCATGAGGCTCCTCCCACAACACATGGGAATTGTGGGAGTTACAATTCAAGATGAGATTTGGGTGGGGACACGGCCAAACCATATCACCAGGCAAGACAAAGTCTTAAACAGGCACAGCTTACCCACTGCCCTACTCACCGCCTTGGTATTCCCCATCTCAGCATCCACAAGGCCAGCTGACCACATCAGAGAGCAGGTGTTGCCCACCTTCACAGGTACATCCCAGCCATCACCAAATGCTGCCTGTCCTTCTCCTAAATATTTCTGAAGTCCCTTCCCTCACTCAGCCCTAGTCTCCCTGCCCTGGCCAGGCCCCCTCTTCTCCCACCCCACTATCACTAGAACCTTCAGCAAGACTCTCCTGGCTTCTGCTCAGTGATCCTTTAAATAAAAGTGATCTGGCTGGGTGCAGTGGCTCATGCTTATAATCCTAGCTCTTTGGGATGCCAAGGTGGGCTAATCAACTGAGATCAGGAGTTCGAGACCAGCCTGGCCAACATGGCGAAACCCCTCTCTACTGAAAAGACAAAAATTAGGCAGGCATGGTGGCACGTGCCTGTGGTCCCAGGTACTTGGGAGGCTGAGACAGGAGAATCGCTTGAACCCAGGAGGTCAGGCCATGCACATTCTGTCACTGGAGGATCAGGAAGGACATGGGGTCCAGGCAGGGTCAGGAGTCTGCAGCTGTGCTTAGGCAGTGGCTCAGGCAGGAAGGCGAGGAGAGGACCAATATTTACTCAGCTGCATCTCCTTTCAGTCTCATAACGTACCAACAAAACAGGTACCATTATATCCCCAGTCTATAGATGAAGACACAGAGGCTCAGAGAGGCTGAGTAACTCACCCAAGGTCACATAGTTCTTGAATAGGGCAGGATTCCAACTTGGTCAGTTAGGCTTCAGAGTTGCTCTCTAGCACCTCATCTTCACCCCTGAAGCCAGGCCAGGGCTCTCAGTGTGCCCTGAAAAGAATAGTAAACACATCACACGGGCTTGTCAATCACATAAGGGACTCTGTCAATCTGTTCTCAGAAAATATTTTTACTGTAATCCCAGCACTTTGGGAGGCTGAGGTGGGCAGATCATGAGGCCAAGAGATCAAGACCATCCTGGCCAACATGGTGAAACCCCGTCTCTACTAAAAAAATGCAAAAATTAGCTGGGTGTTGTGGTGTGTGCCTGTAGTCCCAGCTACTCGGGAGGCTGAGGCAGGAGAATTGCTTGAACCTGGGAGGCGGAGGTTGCAGTGAGCTGAGATAGCACCACTGCACTCCAGCTTGGTGCCTGGTGACAGAGCGAGACTATGTCTCAAAAAATATATATATTTTTAACCATGGTTGCATTAAGGTTGTGACATTATCAGAGCTCTTTTTGTCTGTTTTTCAAATGTTTGCTAATGTGCATATATTATCTTTATCATTAAAAAGGTAAACATTGAAAAAAAAATCATCTACTAAGCGGCTTCTGTCAAGAGTGCAGCTAGGGTAGTTGTCATTTGGAAGAGGCTGTTCCGGGGACAAACCAACCATTTGAAGATTCTCCGCTGGGCACGGTGGCTCACACCTATAATCCCAGCACTTTGGGAGGATGAGGCAGGCAGATCACGACATCAGAAGTTTGAGATGAGCCTGGCCAAGATGGTGAAACCCCATCTCTACTAAAAATACAAAAATTAGCCAGGCATGGTGGCGGGCCCTTGCAATCCAAGCTACTCGGGAGGCTGAGGCAGGAGAATTGTGTCAACCAGGAAGACGGAGGTTGCAGTGAGCCAAGATCATGCCACTGCACTCCAGCCCGGGAGACAGAACAAGACTCTGTCTTAAAATTAATTAATTAATTAATAATTAAAAAATAAAACTTCTCCAAGCCCCGTTTCTCTTGTTTCTACCCAGATCACCAAAAAGTGTATTTTTCTGCTTTCACACAGAGCTGTTTTTACCAAACCACGTCTTAACACTCTGTCCTCAGTTTCCGCTGGGGATCAGTAGATAAAATGTGCACGTGTAGATTGTCTCTTTGTTTCACATAAAAGTGTTCTCTCAAGCACCACCTGTTGTGTCCTTCACATTTCTTGCAAAGATCCAATTGACAAACTCCTGTTAGATTCATAGCTGGGAGAAATGCTATCTTGATCAACCGGTGAGCTCCTAAAGAGCTCAACAATGTCTATTTTCACCCCTGCTGTTTTCACAGTGCCCAATAAAGTACTAGGCATTTACTCTGTGTTCAAATATTGGTTTCTGAGTGAAAAACAAGGCATCAATTGACTCATACAGCTGAGAAGTCCAAAGGAATGTCTGACTTGCTTCAGTTACGGCTGGATCCAGGGGTCCAAATGGTATCTTCAGGACTCTACCCTGCCTCTTTGGGTCCTGTTTTCTTGCGTTTTTGGCTTCATTCTCAGGCAGGCTGACTGTCTGTAGCAGCCAGAACAGCCACCCACATTTCCCAAAGTGCCTTCCACACACCAGCTTGCGAGCCTGGAGAAACGAGGGCAAGCACTCAGTTCCCCAAAGTTCCAGGGAAGGCGATCAGCTGGCTGGAGTCTGTGCGCCCATCACTGAACCAATCAGAGTGTCTGGGAGTAATGATGTCATCTCATTGGCCAGGTCTGGGTCAAGTCCCACCCTTGAAGCCAGAGGGCGGAGTCAGCTGCATCCCACTCAAAGACACAGCAAGGATGGGCTCTAGTATCAGAATGGGAGGTAGAGACAGGCAGTCTGGGCAGGAACCTAGAGCACTGCAGTTCCTGCAACGTCCCAACCCGGACTCCTGATTTTGCCACCATCTTGTTGAATGGTGCAACCGCTAACTCTCCCGTTCCCACAGCCAGAAAGTTATAGATAATTCTTTGTTCTTTCCTTTCACTCCCTTGCAGGCTGGTGAAAACTTGAGGCATGTGGCTCCTAAGTCCAGCCACCCTGCAGTTCAGCCCCGGGCCAGGAGCTGCGGACCCCTTAGCCCACATCTAGCTCTGAGAACCCTGGAGCAGAGAGGGCATTACACCCATTTTATGGGTAAATGTGCCAAGGCTAAGCTGAACTAATGATGTGTTTCCTAAGTTCACACAGGAAGCTGGTGGCAGAATTTGGACAGAGTCTAGGTCTCCAGCTGCTTGGTTCAGGAATACACCCACACGTGCAGCACTCCATATCCTATGACCCAGTGCAACAACAAATCATCAGCACCAACAAGCCAAGCACCCCCCATTCAACCACCCCGCTCCAGCACAGCCAGGCCCCAGGGTTCATGGCCTGGGAGCAATGGCCTCCCTCAGCAGATGGGTGTGGCGGGGACAAGGCTCCTGTGTGTAGAGGGAACCAACATCATTGAGGATACGTTTCCTTGGCTTCTGGATGCCTGGGCAGCTACCAGATGTGTCTGAGCACGCACTAGTCTCTCTATAGAGCAAGACTCTGCATGGCCAAGGCTTGGAGGACCTGGAGCCAAGGCTGGTTGCTGCTGGGGAGCGATGTGCATACCCTTGCTCATGGAATTCCCGGCACCGAGACATTGTAGTCTCTGATACAGAAGAAAAGAAGTGCTGTGGCTCAGAGATTCCAACTCGGCTCACACGGCCTGGGAACCCTGCAAGACGTCTGGACCAGTGTGCGGTGCAGCTCCAGGCAGCGCCCCCTGGAGTTGTCCATCCCGGCCGGCATCCTCATTTATGGTATCTCGTTTCTTCCTCGCTCCAGTTCCCAGAGGAAGGCGTCTGGTCATCTGTGTCAGTCGGGGCCCCCACGAAGCAGATGCTGAAATGGGGTTGGAGATGCAACAGGTTTATTAGGGGTAAATTTCTATGGAAGATAACGGGAGAGGAAGTGACTGAGCAGGGAGAGCTCCAAACACTAATGAGAGCCCACAAAGTTTCAGTCAACTTAATGGGGAGCTCCGCAGCAGAAAGTGCCCACAAGAGGAGTCCAAGTTAGGCACAAATGGCCAGGTCCTGGACCCTCTGCCATGCACTGTTGCTGGCTAAGGGATGCCTGGGAAGAGCCTGGCTTCATTCAGCTAGAAACCTCCTTGCACCTCAACAGCAATTCTGGAAGGGAGGCTTGGGCACCTTCATGGTGGCCCTCATGATCCATTTTACAGATGCAGATGCTGGTGCCCAAAAATGTCAATGACCCTCCTAAAGGCACACAGCTGGCACATGGCTGGTCTGATCCCAAGGCCATGCTCCTGTCAGCCCCACAACTCTTGGCTGCTAAGATGTCCTTTGCTACTACCGGACAGGGCTCTGGGACATGTTCCCCTCATCCTCCAGGGTCAGTGACAAGGTGGCCTGACAGAGTGCCCAGGTCCCTGCTGAGCCTGTGTCAAAGCTCCTGTCCCCAGGAAGCATGAGCAGGGATGGCCCATGTCATGCTTCAGTCTTTCCAAATCTCAGGAAACTCTTGGGTAGAGAAGCCAGTTCGATTGGGCAGCTTCAGTTCTGGCAGGGACTCATCAAAAATCTGCAGCATTTCCCACTCTTTCCAGGTGCCCTGTCTGTCTGGGGTCACCCAGGGCCACCTGTCTATCACCACAGAGGTGCTCCTCAGCATTCCCACACCGCTCAAGCCTCCTGCCCAAAAACCCATGGAGTTTTTTATTTGCTATTCACTACTGCCATCCCGTAGACATTAGGATACTTAGGGGTTGAATGCAGACCCTCACAGGTCCTGGGGCCCCACCCTGCCACTCAGTGCACAGAGAGTGGGCGCCCAACCCCGAGCCTTCCAGCACCTGTCCTCAGGCCCAGCAGTGGGAGGGAGTGTGTGGCGAGTGGAGAGGGACAGCAGTCACTGAGTGGAGAAGGGGGAATAGGCGGCTGAGAGCCCATCCTGACGTGGGGAAGGAGTGGGAGGCAGGAGCTCCAAGCACCCAGCTCATGCTCCATTGTCCCAGGGGACTTCACTCGCAATGCACAAGTTCAAAGATAAAACATTATCAAGGATGTTAAGGCAGCAATCGCATAGCGGTAACCCCTAGTGCCGTAAACTCCCTTCTGAGCAACTGCACTGGTCCACTGCCATAATAGCTAGCTCTGTCTGGAAGGCTTTCAAAATGTTCAATACACCTGTAATCCCACCACTTTGGGAGGCTGAGGCGGTGTATCACTTGAGGCCAGGAGTTCGAGACCAGCCTGGGCAATATGGTAAAACCCTGTCTCTACTTAAAATACAAAAGTTAGCTGGGCATGGTGGTGGGTGCCTGTAAACCCAGCTACTCAGGAGGCTGAGACAGGAGAATTGCTTGAACCCAGGAAGCAGAGGTTGCCTGGGTGACAAAGCAACTCTATGTCAAAAACAAAAAAGTTACCCTTTCTGTCCATGTGCTTATGTACCTGTGGATACTCTGGCCCTCCATTCTCCCTCCACAGCCCTCTTCCCCGCAAGAACAGGGCCTTTTCTGTTTTGTTCACTGAGGTCCTCCCAGATCAGTGCTGGACACATGGTTGGAGCCCAGTAACTATGTGGTGAAGGACAATCAGAGGTGAGATTTGGTGTTGGGGTTGTGAGTCACAGTGGCCCAGGCCAAGACCCAATTGGATAGATTCCCACAGGGCTGGCCGCAGTGGAAAGTTGCTGGCAAATTCCCGTCTCATTCCACAACCTTCTCTCAGCACAGCGGCAGCGCACACAAGTGTCCCAGAGGGACAATGACAGCTGCTTCAGCTTGAACCACGAGGGAGGAGGTAGGGTGTTGGATACACTCAATTATCACCTGAAACCCTATCATCACTCATAATCTGCCTGAGATAAATCACAGGCAGGTAATTATTATGTCAGGCCAGGTAGCAGAGAGAAGTTCTAAAATAGCAATCAGAGAACTTCCTGGTTAATTCAAATCCATCCTAACTCCCTCCAGGGGACAAAAGTGCTTTGGCTGTGGAATTGACCAGGCAGAGAGAAATGCGATTGCTTGATGCAAAATGGGAACTCCTGGACTTAATGTTTCTCTCCGTCAAGTTTCAGAATAGCACACCTGTCAGAAGCCTTAAATCAATGATCCACCCTCCGGGGTAAATCATACTGCGGGGACGTCCTATTTTCTTGGTGTCAAAACCAACCTCTCCAGCCTGCTTGCCAGACCATGTCCTCCTCTGCTCAGCCCAGGCCTCCGGACCCACTTAGTCCTGTCTGCTTGGCTTCCCAAACCCATGCTGCTTCCCCCATTCAAATGCCACCAAGGCCCAGCTCAAGCCACCTGGCCCCTGAGACTTCTATGCCCAGGCCCATCCCTGGATCCAGCTTAACAGATTCCTGTCCCCATCTCAAAAGGCCAATGCTAGGTTTATCCATCCCTGAACTGGTCACAGCCCCAGGCCTGTGGCTCTCCTAGAGCTGGATCTCCTTGTTCTTATCCTGTTGGCTTCTGGAGCCAGCTCTTCTGCTGGGCAACAGAAACTGCTTTGGATTCACTACAGCCAGAAGAATGGAGGTGGGTTTACCGGAAAGATGCTGTTTGTGGGGAGGTCTCTTGGGGCACCAAGGAGCAGAACACCCAATCCACCTCAGCTGAGTAGAACTCATCCGGGGCAGGCTGGCCTCAGGTGGGACTGCATTCAGGCACAATCTCTGCGATCTGGCTGACTCCGTGGATGACTTTCCTAGGCTTTTCATGGTGGCAGGGTGGTTGCTTACACCTCGTCCAAGTGCGGGTCCACTTAGACATGGCGGAAGATGACTCCAAGTTGCTCAGACAAAAGCCCTGGGCTAGGGCCAGGCATGGTGGCTCACGCCTGTAATCCCAACACTTTGGGAGGCCGAGGTGGGTGGATCACCTGAGGTCAGGGGTTCGAGACCTGCTTGGCCAACATGGCGAAACCCTGTCTCTGCTTGAAAAAATACAAAATTTAGCTGGGCGTGGTGGCGGGCACCTGTAGTCCCAGCTACTCGGGAGGCTGAGGCAGGAGAATCCCTTGAACCCAGGAAGTGGAGGTTACAGTGAGCTGAGATCATGCCATTACACTCCAGCCTGGGCTACACAGTGAGACTCCATCTCAAAAAAACAAAACAAGACAAAAAAAACCCTGGGGTTAGACTTCAGGTGGCCAAAGGCACATGCCCACCCCAGGGCCAATCCTGTTGGCCACAGGAGAGCAGTGCTCTGATGGGCAGAGGCCCTGGGTCACAGGCTGCTGCCCAGGCATAGGGGTGCAGTTCCACCTGCAGCTGATAGACTGAGAACGTGAGAGTAGTGATTCCCACAGGTCAATCAGGGCACCAACGAGAAGAAACGGGTGGTGAGCAGCTCCAGACCAACAAACACCACAAAGCTGGCTCTCTGGACCAGAGGGAATGCTGAACAAAATCAGACTGACCTGGAGGCCTGGAGGCTGGAATTTCAGGGGTTTTCCTCTCCCTGGGACTGCCCATGAATAAGGCACTCAACTTTACCACCTCTGGTTTCTGGAAGAGAAAATCCACTCAGCCAGGTCTGAATCACAGGCACTGCGGCCAGGGCCTGGCCAAGTCCTGGGGGCATTTCCAGAGAAGGGAGAATGGGCTTTGAGAGCCAGGAGACCTCCTCCCAGCAGCTGCTAAAATGTGGGTGTTGCTACTGCAGGAACGCGAACCTCCTTAACTTTTTGTTTACCCCAAATTAGCAATTACACAGTTTCCCTTTCAATGTAACTAGTATGCAATGCAATTTCATGATGTTGGTTTATCTGAGCAGAAAATTGCCCTTGGCATCTATCGTACCCTCCCTGGTCTGGAGCCCTGGGTAGAGCGGAAGCCACAGCAGGCCTGCAGGCAGGTAGAGCGTGGGAGTTGGGGAGTTGCCCATTTTCTCCCTTCTCTGGAATCAGGAAGAAAAAATGCCATTAATTTTGTTGCAATGAAAACCCCATATCTACTAAAAATACAAAAATTAGCCAGGTGTGGTGGCGGGTACCTGTAATCCCAGCTACTTGGGAGGCCGAGGCAGGAGAATCGCTTGAACCCAGGAGGCAGAGGTTGCAGTTAGCTGAGATAGTGCCACTGCACTCCAGCCTGGGCAACGGAGACTCCATCTCAAAAAACAAACAAACAAAACAGATAAATTTGGAGAGAACTTGAATCTTTACAATAGGGAGTCTTTTCATCTGGGAAAGGCCCATTTCTCCCTAATCCTCCAGGATATTCTCAGCTCCAGCTCCCCTCCCCCACCATCCCAGAAATGGCAGTGACCTTTTGTACATACATGCCTTAGTCCCTCATCCTCCAGATATATTTAAGTGCTTGATCTCCAGCCTCCCTGCCAAGCCCCCATCTGGCACCAGCCTCATATCCTCTCCTCCCCAGCCTCAAATCCTGCCCTGGCTGCACCTGGGAACTTGGGCGGGGTGTTCCTCCACACCTCCAGGCTGTGGTTCACTGGGCACGCTCCTCCTGTCTCATCACCAGGGATTCCTATTGTAACCAGGTGTTGTTCCAGGTTCTTGGCCCCCACCCCGCCCCAAGAATGGGGGAAGAACCAGGTGTTCCAGATTCTTGCCTGCCCCCCCATCCCAGGAATGGAGGACGAACCAGGTGTTCCAGATTCTTGCCCGCCCCCAGCCCCAGGAATGGGGGAAGAGGCCCTAGAGGTGCAGTGGGCTCGTTCAAATATCAGACTCAAAGAGTTTTGCAGAAAAGCAATTTATTAGGCAGAGAGAGAGGGAATTCCCATGCTGTCATGGGAGGGGATCCAGAGATGGAATCTGCACAGGTAAGGGCAGGGGGACTTTTAATCTGGGAGTTACTCCTGCCCCATTCAAGTCCTCGTCCAGTGAGAGGAGTTCTTCCAAACTTCCTCTGGAGTAATTGATTTTTGACTCTGATACTGGATTGGTTGCCCGGCCCACACTATCTCTCCCTTACATTGTTTCCCTCACCAAAGAACAAAGCACGAGGGGCCCCCTTCATCTTTCAGCTTCGTGCCCCCATCCCCTCCCCCAGCTGCTTACTCACATGTACAAGCTCATCCTGCTGCACCAGTGAGTCTTCTCCCCCATGCTTGCCGGGTCTTCCTTGGACCCCCAGGTGTCATCCTGGGTGTGGCCAGTGATGGGTGCTCAGTAAATGTATGCTGGATGGAAGGCGAGACAGCACCGCTGGAAGGGGGACCGTGTTTCCACTAGCCCTTGGTAGGATCTTTTTTTTTTTTTTGAGACAGAGTCTTGCTGTCTCCCAGGCTGGAGTGCAGTGGTGCGATTATCGGCTCACTGCAACCTCCACCTCCCATGTTCAAGTGATTCTCTTGCCTCAGCCTCCTGGGATTACAGGCACACACCACCACGCCTAGCTAAGTTTTGTATTTTTAGTAGAGACGGGATTTCAACATGTTGGCTATGCTGGTCTCAAACTCCTGATCTCAGGTGATCCACCCATCTCGGCCTCCCAAAATGCTGGGATTACAGGTGTGAGCCATCATGCCCAGCCTCATCAGGATCTTAACTCAAGAATTGGGTTCATCCCTGTGGTCAGCTCTGTAGCACCCAGGGGGTTAGAGGCCCTGAAAAGGGGGCACGTGGAGAATTTGAGAACAAGACCAGGAAGATCTCCCCTGGAGCCCACAGCACAGGGAACCATTTAGAGCACAAAAAGTTGGTTGCCTTCCCTGCCCCAGCACATGCCTGAATCAGAGCCTAACCCTGGAAGACCCCTGAAAAGGAAGAGCGACCTGGGAGATATAAGACATCTGGATCTAGAATATTCTTTCTTTTTTTCTTTCATTTTTTTTTTTTTGTTTGAAAACAGAATCTCATTCTGTTGCCCAGGATGTAGTGCAATGGTGAGATCTTGGCTCACTGCAACCTCCGCCTCCTGGGTTCAAGTGATTCTCCTGCCTCAGCCTCCCAAGTAGTGGGAATTACAGTCACTTGCCGGCATGCCTGGCTAATTTTTGTATTTTTACTAGAGATGGGTTTTCACCCTGTTGGCCAGGCTGTTCTCATACTCCTGGTCTCATGTGATCTGCCGGCCTTGGCCTCCCAAAGTGCTGGGATTACAGGTGTGAGCCACTGTGCCCAGCCCTGGATCGAGCATGTTCTAAAGCCACGAGCTTCTGGGAAAGCTGAAGCAGGAGACTTGCAGGTGTGCAGAGGGCTCTTGGGCTCCTCATGAGCAGCTGGAGGTGACCCCTCTCTCCACGTGTCTTAAATAAGGGTACTCAGCCAAGACAGACTGGAAATAAAGACAACAAAAGGCAGTGCAAAGATGAGAAAGCAGGAGACGATATTATCATTCTTGGCAGAGTATATGTTTATATTTACCCAGAAAGTCCAAGAGAATTCATTGCAAAACAGAACCGCTAAGAAAGCCTAGAAAAGTGGCCTGATCAAGACCCATGGCTTCCCGCATGCCAGGGAAGAGCTGACTGGAAAATGAAGTGGAAAAGGCCTCATTCACAGCATCGACAAAGGGGTAATTGACACCAGCTTAACATGCAACAGGCCAGACCCATACAAATAAAAAGAGAAAACCACAAAAAGGGCAAAAAGATGTGCCTCGTTAGAGAGAAAGTGTTCTTCCCCAGATGGGAAGATCCGCTAGTGTGCAGATTCAAGTTCTCTCCATATTTACCCGTGTTTTTATTGCAATTCCAATGGGAAAAGAATTCCAGAAACATTTTCATTGGTGTTTGACAGAAAAATGATTATGTTCCTCAAAAAGAGGAGGTGCAGGCCGGGTGCAGTGGCTCACGTCTGTAATCCCAACACCATGGGAGGCTGAGGTAGGTGGATCACTTGAAGCCAGGAGTTCAAGACCTGTCTGGCTAACATGGAGAAACCCCATCTTTACTAAAATTACAAAAATTAGCCAGGCACAGTGGCGTGTGCCTGTAGCTCCAGCTACTCGGGAGGCGAAAGCAGGAGAATCGCTTGAACCCGGGAGGCAGAGGTTGCAGTGAGCCGAGATCGAGACACTGCACTCCAGCCTGGGTAGTAGAGCAAGAGACAGCCTCAAAAAAAAAAAAAAAAAAAAAAAGAGGAGGTGTGACAGGGCTGAGGGGCATTGCCAAGCCCGTGAATTACCTACCCCTGTGTGCACGCCAGAAGGGACAGGGAGGGGGCTTCCTCCCCAGCTACCTAGACGAACGCTGCCGTCAGCCGTTAGCAAAGCCACACAGTCACAGTGGGCTCGGGAAGTGTGGGGGCACCTATGTCATGCTGGCTCTGAGAAGCTCAGGCATTGGTGCTGTTTTCCCCTGGTGGGGGTCCCGGGACAAATGATGTTGCCAGCAGGGCATTCCAAAACCACCACGGTGGGAGAGATGAGCATCTCCTGCAGGTCATGACATTCCAGGCTGGACAGCAGCAGAGAACAGGGCATGGCCGTGGGCCCTGGGGAAGGGCACCTGTCTTAGTCTGTGTGGGCTTAAACTGGGTGGCTTACAAGCAACAGAAATTTATTTTTCACAGTTTTGGAGGTGGGAAGTTCAAGATCAAGGCACAGGCAGATTCAGTGTCGAATGAGAGCATGTTTTCTGGTAGAAGGTGGTGCCTTATATGGTGGAAGGGGCCAGCGAGCTCTCTGGAGCCTCTTTTATATGGGCACTCACCCCATTCACCTCCCAAAGGCCCCATTTCTAACACCATCACATTGGTGATTGGATTTCAACATATGAATTTGGAGGGGGTGATGTGAACATTCAGACCACAGCAGGACCTAATTAGCTGAGCCTAGCTCACAAACTAGACTTGCGAAATGGTTGTCTGCTGACGTCTCCTTCGCCCTGACCAGGCAGAGGGGCCTCAGTAGGGCTCTCGAAGGTCTCAGCATTGTGAAGAGCTTGGGGGAGATGGGTAAGGCAGAGGAGGAGGACCGGGAGGGCCTGGCTGTTGGCCACAGAGTGACCCCTGTCCCCACCCTCTCCCACAGCTTCCTGGGGCCGGGAGGCAGAGCCTTGAGTCTTCTCTGGTCCGAGCTCCTTTGTTGTGTGACCTGTACCATGCTTCCACTTGGTGTCTCATTTTCTCCATTGGTAACTGGGGCGTTGGCTGGATTTTAGGGCTCAACAGGACTCCCTTTCTTGGTAGGTGGAAACTGCCGTCTTATAAGGGGAACCTGGGTGCTGCTGGCTGGGAGCACTGGGTGGGCCAAAGGAACAGGACAGATGGAGAGAGGCTCCATCCTGAGTGGGGTTCTTCCAGGCCCTGGAATCTCAGGCCACTCGTGCCACTACAGAAGGAGAGACACAGGCTGCATGGAGAGGTTGTGGACCCATGAGGGGTCAGGGTTCCCAGCCCCACATCACACCTTCTGCTGAACCTGGAGACCTCTCCTGTCCCAACAGGCCTGGAACCAGCTGTTGGTTCAAGGCCTTGTACCAATGACCCAGAGAGCATCCCCTCTCCTTCCTCCCAGCCTGCTGCTTCTGTGCGAGATTCGGGGCCATTTTGCCGCAGGATTCATGGGAGGGCCGAGAGGGAGCTGCCAGCTTTTCCACCTCGAGCCGAGGTTACTCTCAGATTCATGGGAAGCCATAAACCCGCGCCCTATTTCTGCTCTAATTGAGGCGATTTGTATTGTGACTAAAATAATCAGAGACAATTTTATTGGTATATTTTTAAAAATAATTACAGCCCATATATTTAAGTTATATAACTGCAGTGGCACTCCGATTGGGTTCCCCAGAGCCCCATCTTGAAGAGCCTGTGCAGCAGCCGCCCCGTCCCCCCATGCCCAGCACCCTCCACCTCCCTAAAATCTCGAGCGGAGTTTATGTTGACAGATGCAGGTCCCCAAGTTCTGAGGCTTGGTCAGGGACTTTCCAGCGGGCGTGTCTTAAAACTTTGGGGGCAACCATGCCAGCCCAGCAACCCCAGAGCACTGTAGGGAGGTGGGGAAGCAATGGAGGGGGGGCTCTGGAGTCTGGCTCAGCTCTGGCCTTTGTGGTGGGCATCTGTGCCCTGCCATCCAGCATGCAATCACTGAACTTCTGTTCACCCCATTCTTCTCTGGGGACCTCCAGCCTTCGTCCTGCATCTGAACAGCAGACTGTCCCACAAGCTCTGGGGTGGGCCGATCAGAGCATCGCATTTTCCAGCCATGGTGATTGGTTAAGGGCTAAGCACATGACCCAGTCAGAGCCAATGACATTGCACATGCCCCAGATGGACTCCCGAGTGAATGGGGATCCCGAGCCGCAGGCTGCCATCTCGCTCCGCTTGGGCACTGGAGAATGGGACCAGTGTAGAGAAGACCCTGGCAGAGAGATGTGGACGGGACAGGGTCCTGGTGGCATCATTTGAGCTCCTGAAACTGGAGCTGGGGCTGCTCCTCGAGTTTTGGATATATGAGCCATTTTGGCTTAAACCTGCTGTAGCTGGGCTTTTGTCACTGTGACCAAGAGTCCTATTTCCGTAAGTCCCGCAATCCTCTGTTTCCCCACCTCTAAAGGGAGAGAGTAATCACTCCCATAGTCTGTTATGCATTGGCATTATCTGTGTATAGCAGAGATACCTTGCTCTGGAGCACCAAGCACAGGACTTGGACAGAGTTAACTATTCAATAAATAGCAGCCATGACTGTCGTCAGGGCCATTGTGTAGCACTGGATGCCGTTGCTGGTGTAAGGTGTGGGCAGAGGAGACAGGGAGAGGCTACCAGGCAATGTCCCAGCCCAGAAGGAGGCCCTGCCCCCACATGCTCTTGGATGGCAGAAACACGGCTCCTGCTGGCTCAGCAGTGACTCCTTGCCTTCTTCCATCGGGGCCACTCCTGCTCAGCCAGGATCCCCTACTGTTCCCAAACCCGTTCTGCATTGATCCTCCCCACATAGCACAAGCTGGAAGGAATGAGCTAGGGAAGTGAGGAGGGGCGGACAACGCACCTGCTGGGAGGGGCTGGGGAGAGGGGCAGCAGCCATAGCTCCAGCACAGTTGGATCCGACTATGGGTGGGAGAGCTGGATCGCAGGGTGCTCTGGTGCCCAATTTGGCTCCCTCCTCTCAGCGATCCCCCCCAGCTCTCTGCGGAGCTGTTGGATGCCTCAGTATTCCCAGGCAAATCCCCCTGGGGCCCTACCTTTGGAGCTGAGCCATGTCTGGCCTGCACATCCACCAGCCCGGCACCACCACCAGAGACTGAAGGCCAAAAGCGGATCCAAACTCCCACCCGCTCTGAGCAGGTTTTCTCTCCTACCTCAGCCTTCACCCTGAAGCCACAGCTGTTAAAGCTGCTAGTAGGTGGCGGGGGACCTTGTGGTTCTGCACCCAAGATAGCCTTCTCTTTACTGGCTTCAAACCATCTTAGACTTAGATAGCAGTACGGGGCTCGGGGATAGCCCCCAGGTCTACCCTGTGGGAATGACACCTTCCATTCTCAGAGGCTTATCCCATGAGCCCACAACTAGGGAAAGGGCTGAAGGGAGCACTGGGGCTGAAACGTTTAGCTGGCTCTTGGGTCTTCAGGCCCTCGTGACTGCACAGTTTAGTGGAGACATGCACACTCGCTCTGTTGCACATACTCTCTTGTACACATATGCACATGCATACATGCACACTCTTACATGGGCATGTCACACATACACACATGTGCATGCTCACACACGCGCACTCTCACATGTGCACAATTGCACACATGTACACTCACATGTGCACAATTGCACACATGCACACTCTCACGGGGCATGCTCACACACGCACACTCGTGCACAATTGCTTACATGGGCGTGGTCATACACATGCATACTCACATTGTACACACTTACACACGCGCACACACACACTTCTATACATGTCCACACTCTCTCGTGCATGCTCCCACCTGTCCCAAAGTGCTTGCCTTTTCTGCTTATAGCAGAGCGGAGGTGTGTCAGTCAATGCCCCGTGGTGTTTCTCAGGATCCAAGCATCCCACGCACTGTATGTTTTCAGCCAGGAGACTTCCTGCTCCTTAATGACTGTGTTCTCTCCAGTCCTGAAGGTCCTTATAAACATTGGTGCCACCCATCTCACAGGACATTCTCTGCCCAGCCCTGGGAACCTCAGCAGAGGTCCCCTGGTTTCAAACATTCTTTTCTCTCATTAGAGCTTATGTTCCACAGATGACTTTGAAAATCCTGCCACCTTCACAGGCCCAGACATGACAGTGCAGAGCACATCGGGACCAGCAGGACATAAAACCCTCATGGTCACAGGGAGAAAGTCAGATCCTGGGCACTTGACACAGCCAAGCCCTGCCCCCTCCTTCTTTGGGTCCTAAAGGGAACAGCCTGGCGGTGGACACACCCCTTCCTCTCCCAGCAATGACCTGGCAGACCTCCTCCCACCAGTGATGGCCTTAGGAATTCCCAGCCATCATCCCTCCCTCCAGGAACCCCTCATCCCATCCTTCCACAGGACCACCACCCAGAAAGGCCCCCTTGACCTTACCCACCATCCTCTCCACAACTAGGATGGGCAATGCCCCACCCAAAGCATGCCTCCCCCGCATTGTCACAGTGTGTATAGGACATGGGTCAACCAGATCTCAGACACTACAGTCAGTACCTGCCAGTCCATTCCCGGAAGACCTCTGCTCCCCACCCTGGTGTCACTGAACCACTTCCTCCAGCACAGCCCCATGGAGGCAGGCCCCTTTGTGTCTTGCCCATCGCCCGGCTGGCTAGATCTGCTCAGCTTTTCCCTGACTCAAGAAAGACAAGAGAGTTGTATTAGTCCATTTTCGTGCTGCTATGAAGAACTGCCTGAGACTGGGTAATTTATGAAGGAAAGAGGTTTAATGACTCACAGTTCAGCATGGCTAGGGAGGCCACAGGAAACTTACAGTCATGGCAGAAGGCAAAGGGGAATTGAGACACCTTCTTCACAAGGAAGCAGGAAGAAGTGCTAAGCACAGGGGGACCAGCCCCTTATAAAACCATCAGATCTCGTGAGAACTCACTCACTATCATGAGAACAGCTATCATGGGGGAAACCGCCTCCATGATTCAATTACCTCCACCTGGTCTCTCCCATGATACATCGGGATTACGAGGATTACAATTCAAGATGAGACTTGGGTGGGGACACAAATCCTAACCATATCAAGAGGTCTATGGTCCCAGATAAGCCAAGAAGCCTTTGTGGAGGAGGCCACCCCCTCCCTTGGCCTCCAGACCCAGTGGGAGGCCTACGTCAGGATGGAGGGTTCCCCTAAGGAGGGCTGGCATGGATGTCACATGCCTGAGGGTAGGCAGCCTTGAGCAGTGGTCAGGGAGCTGGGCCTGCAGGAACACAGAGTCCTGAGGTCTTGCCCTTGGACCCCTGATCTGGGCTCCTTAGTGGGTCTGGGAGAAAGCCCCCTGTCCCCTGCTGGTGCTGGTGGCATGGTACAGATAACTCGGAAATCCTAACAGAAACAGGGAGGGAGCTGGGTGCGGTGGTTCATGTCTGTATTCCCAGCACTTTGGGAGGCCAAGTTGGGTGGATCACAAGGTCAAGAGATCGAGACCATCCTGGCCAACATGGTGAAACCCCATCTCTATTAAAAATACAAAAATTAGCTGGGCATGGTGGCATGTACCTGTAGTCCCAGCTACTCAGGAGGCTGAGGCAGGGGAATTGCTTGAACCTGGGAGGCAGAGGTTACAGTGAGCGAAGATTGTACCACCCCACTCCAGCCTAGGGGACAGAACAGGACTTGGTCTCCAAAAAAAAAAAGAAAAAGAAAAAAAAGGAAACAGGGAGGGAGGGAAGGTTGCTGAGAGGTTGTTGGGCAGACGGGAGCCAGGGAGGTACAAGGGGAGTCAGGTGGGGGTTGCGGAAGGGACAGACAGACAATAGCAGACTGGGTCACCCCGGGATCCCTTTGTGGGCCCCCCAGGAAATGAATAGGTCCAGCCCAAAAGGGGCTCTGGGAAGACTGCTCCCAGCACCTCTGTGCTGCCAGCCCTAAAGGCACCCACCCGACCCCCACACAGGCCGCATCTCCACTCCTTGTTTGCAGGAGGAAACTGAGGCCCAGGAGCCTGGAGATGTGTCTGCCCCAGGTCATGCTGTGGGTGATGAGGGTCCAGAACCCAGACCTGTGGACTGCGCCAGGCTCTACTGCTCCAAACCACGGCTCCTCCTCAGCCCTCCAGCATTTTCATCCCCAAAATGGGGCATCGGGACAGAAGGTCTTCAATGCCCCTTCTGGGTGGGATATCAGAGTTCGGGGACCTCTCTCTCCAGGTCTTCATGAGTCCAGCAGGATCTCTGGCAAGTCCAGGGTCCCCTCATTCCCTCTGCTCCCACTGCCCAGCACCCAACCCTTTTTATAATTAGCTCTGTGAGTTACAGAACTAAGACCTGCTTGCTTGTTAACATGTTTCAAACAGCACAGAGGGTTTAAGGTGGAAGCTGAACTTATTCCCCAGCCTCCCCCACAATCCCACGTGACCTTTGGGAAATGTATAACTATTCTAGCAAACATCCCTCTTCCCCTCCTGGCCATCCCCCGCCCCACCATCCCTCCGTCATTTCTCTATGGACTTCCCAGCTTCCCACAGAAGCCGGGAGGGAAATCTGGAATCGGTGAGCCAGGTGCAGTCCGGAGCTCAGGCCCAGAGATCCCACACCCATGACAGCCCCTGCCCATACCAGCCCCCTCCCTATGCCAGCCATTGTCCCCCTTCATCTATGCCAGCCCCCTACCACCAAGCCCATCGTTAGGGACTCATTATTCCATTCCCGTCTGCCTAGGATGGGGCAGAGTGACAGCTGTTCCACGTTTAATTACGGATGGGCTGAGGCTATGCCAACCCATGAATAAAATTACAGTTGTTCTGCAATGCAAATATTGCGGGCCTCAGTCTGAGGGTGCGTGCAGGGCTTATTTTCATTGGCTGGCTTTTTGAATGAAAAAAGTTTTATTACATTTTAAAGAACATTCGTAATGATGAAATTTGCACACCTCAATATTTTTTTTTTTTTTTTGAGACGGAGTTTCGCTCTTGTTACCCAGGCTGGAGTGCAATGGCGCGATCTCGGCTCACCGCAACCTCCGCCTCCTGGGTTCAAGCAATTCTCCTGCCTCAGCCTCCTGAGTAGCTGGGACTACAGGCACGTGCCACCATGCCTGGCTAATTTTTGTATTTTTAGTAGAGACGGGGTTTCACCATGTTGACCAGGATGGTCTCGATCTCTTGACCTTGTGATCCACCCGCCTCGGCCTCCCAAAGTGCTGGGATTACAGGCGTGAGCCACCGCGCCCAGCACACCTCAAGATTTATACAGCACTGCAAACGTGGCAGGAGAAAGGGAGTTATTTATACCTTCAAATAGGCTCCTGCCCTCTGACTGCATGGTTTTAGGGCACAGAGAGCATTTTTAGCTGATAATTGCTTTAATGGTAAGTGCGGAAACTTAAAACCAAATATTGGGAGTGTCTAAACAAGGAGAAGCCTCAGTGAAGATCGGGGCGAGTTGACCTCATGGGTAGGGAGGGAGAAAAGGGAGCTTGCTCTCGCCAGGGCTCATGGGATAAGAACACACAGCAACCAATCAGCACAGTCAGAGGTTTGCCATCTGTGGGTGCCCACTGGGCACAGGTTTGGCTTATGGTGAATGAACTTGGAGACATGACATCCTCCTGTCAGAGCCGCCATCGCAGGGCTATTTCTCCCACGGTCACTGTGGGATTTCCTTCCGTGTGGTGTATCCGTGCTTTATGTGACTGGAAATCTCATCTGAGCACAGCTGGGTGGGTGATAATGTAAACTTGTGATTCCATCATCTAAATCCGTACAGATATGAATACAGAACATCTGACTTGATTTCCCCTTGTACTAAGAAAATGGAGCTTCCCAGGGAAGGCGGGCATTTCCTGATGAATGGGACTGGGGAAGGCATTTCCTTTGCTAAGTCTTCCCTGCAGATCCTTCCTTGTGTGGATACAGCTGAGCTCAAGAACAGTATAGCTGAGAGAGGCTTCTCCAGCTGGCCCTGGTCCCCATCTCTAAACAGAACAGAACCTCCTTCAACTTAGCAACTTAGCACCGTCGACACATTCATTCGTTCATTCATTTTGCCAACATGTGTGTATTGAAGGCTTACTACGAGTCGGGCTCCTGGTACATTCGGATGAGGAGGATGTAGTCTGTGGCCTCCAAAAGCAACTGAACAGCCAAGACCCGTTCCCAGAGACAACGGAACCTCACTAAACATCAGCGTGACAAGGACAGGAATGGAGGTATACATGCCCAGGGACAGGGACAGCAGAGGAGGGGGCCCGGCTGTGGGGGTGGAGAGGTCAGAGAAGGAGCCATCCAAGCCAGCCTTAAAGGATGCAGAAGAGTTTGGAATGGGCACGTGCCTGGCAAGGCAGCAGGGTGACTATCAAAGGCACCCTCCAGCTTGAGGTCTGTGGGAGGGAGAGGAACTTTGAGTGTCTGGAGCACGGGGTGGCATCTATGTTGGGGTGCAATTAGGATATGGTGGAGTGTCAGGTGGAGGAAACTGACCTCCTTCCTGGGGCATCTCTGCTGCTCAGAGCTGGGGTTCAGGGGCTCTGGAGCCTGCATGGAACTCCGATAGATGGTAGGGGCAGGGAGGGCATCTGGGATAGGGACTGGGCCAGCCAGCAGGCACATGAAACAGTTAGAAGGAGAAATCAGTGACTCCTGCTTCTCTTCCGTTGGAGGTCAGCCAAGCCTGGGTGTCTCCTATTCATTCAGCAAGAGATCTCTTCTCAGAACAAGCAAGCAAAAGGAGACAGGGCAGGATTCCAAATCAGCTGCAAGGCTCTCTCTCGGTGTCCTCCCCCACTTCGGCATGCTTGTGCATGCATGCTGGCTTCTGTGCATGGATTTCCATGTGTGTGTCTCTGTATATGTTTGTGTGTGTGTACTTGGTGTGTGCTTCATGTGTGTCGATGCTTGTGCATGCATGCTGGCTTCTGTGCATGGATTTACACGTGTAGGTCTCTGTATATGTTTGTGTGTGTACTTAGTGTGTGTTTTCATGTGCATGCATGCCTGTGCATGTGTGTATGTGTTTGTGCTGAGTGTACATGTGTCTGTGCATGTTTGTTATGTTCAGATATGTGTGGTGTGCTCGTGTCTGTGTGAGCGTGTGTATACGTGTCCATGTGTGTATGTCAAGCACTAGGGTGTGTGCTTGTGTGAATGTGCACTCATGTATGCACTTACGCATTTGTGTACGTTTGTGTGTATGTGAGTGTGCGTGCTCATTAGAGGTTCTGTGCCTAGATTGAACACTGGGGGTTTTTTGTTTTTTGTTTTGTTTTTGAGATAGAGTCTCACTATTGTCACCCAGGCTGGAGTTCAGTAGTGCAATCACAGCTCACTGCAGTCTCTAACTCCTAGGCTTAAGCGATCCTCCCACTTCGGCCTCCTTAGTTGAGACTACAGGCGTGAACCACCATACCTGGCTAATTTTTAAACTTTTCATAGAGAAGGGGGTCTCACTAGGTTGCCCAGGCTGGCCTCAAGTGATCCTCCCACCTCGGCCTCCCAAAGTGCTGGAATTATAGAGTGAGTCACTGCACCCGGCCCAGACACCAGGATTTTTAAAATTACAGTCTGACACTCTGGAACCCACACAGTCCAACACCACCACTGCAGATTCTAAAGTGAATCCCATACAGCCACCCACGCAGCCTAGGCCCTTGGGTGGCTTGGGTCCCTGAGGTCTCCTGGGAGAGAGGAAGAAAATGGAAGCCTAAATAACAGTGGCTGCCTTGTGGAGCAGCCCAGGCCAGGGTGGGAGGTGGTGGGGTTAAGAGGATGTCTAAGGACAGCCAGGCTGGTCCTGCTCCTGTGCTCACCTAGAGCCAGAAGAAAGGAAGCGCCAGCCAGGACCGGGGCAGCCTCAGGGGCTCTGAAGACAGGAAGGGTGTCCAGATGCCTGTGGTACCTGGGAGAGCACATGGGTGTGTGTGTACATATATGTGAGTGTGCAGGAGTGCCTATCTGTGTCCGTGTGCATAAACACATCTGTGGGTATATTTGTGTGCAGATAGGTATGTTGGTGCCTGTATATGTGTGCATGTGACCTGTGTTTTCTGACCCAGAAATAACTATCTCCTGACCAAGTTTACCCAAAGACATTCTATTCCTGTCCTTCCCGACACTGGCCCTCTGACCTGCCAGCATCAGAGCTATCAGGAAACAAGCCATCCTACTGGCTCGAGAGAGTGGCCAGTGGGCATCGGGTATACCCCAGGGCACTCTGTGGGACAGGAGTTCATTGTTGGCACCGGAAGCCTGTTTTATTTTACTTTTCTTCTCTCTTTTTTGAAACAGTGTCTTGCTATGTTGCCCATGCTGGGGTGCTGTAGCACAATCATTGCTCACTGTAGTCTCGACCTCCCAGGGTGAAGCAATCTTCCCACCTTAGCCTCCCTGGTAGCTGGGACTATAGGTGCACATGCCACCATGCCCAAAATATTTTTTGTATTTTTTTTTTTTTAGAGATGGGGTTTTCCCACTGGGCACAGTGGCTCATACCTGTAATCCCAGCCCTTTGGGGGGACAAGGCGGATGGATCACCTGAGGTGAGAAGTTTAAGACCAGCCTGGCTAACATGGTGAAACCCTGTCTCTACTAAAAAAAAAAAAAATTAGCCAGGTGTGGTGGCATGTGCCTGTAATCCCAGCTACTCAGGAGGCTGAGGCATAAGAATCACTTGAACCTGGGAGGTGGAGGTTGCAGTGAGCTGAGATCACACCACTGCACTCCAGCCTGGGTGACAGAGTGAGACTCTGTCTCAAAAAGAAAAAAAAAAAAGAGACAAAGATGGGGTTTTGCCATGTTGCCCAAGCCAGTCTTGAACTCCTGAGCTCAAGCAGTCCAACTGCCTTGGCCTCCCAAAGTGAAGAGATTACAAGTGTGAGCTGCCAAGTCTAGCCCTTTCCCCTTCTTAGTGGCTTCCTTGGGGTTTCAGTGATGACAGGGTCATTATTGGGTTTGAGGAACCTTCCTTAAGCCGCGAAAGAATCCGTTGAGCTCTGCTTCATCTTTTCTCTTTTAGGCTGAAGGAGCTGGAAGGGCCTGGGGTCTCCTTGGGGGAGAGCAGGGGGATTTGGTGATTAAGTGAATGGAATCTGCCCATTGCCGTAAAAATAGTGGAGCTGTGGTTGGTGGAGGCGCAGAAGCCAGACCAAATGGACCCAGGGGTGTTCGGGAGGGAGGAAGTCCAGATCTGATGATTTATTAATGTGTACCCAGGAGGCTTCAGAACAAAGACCCAAAGATACACGGAATGTTGCCCATTTTTCTGCCTAGGTTCAACAACATATGGACAGTGTTGGAAATAGGTGTTGGAAATAGATGCTCGGGTGCCTCAAAGAAAAATTAGCACTGAGACAAAGTATCTTTCAGTAACACAATTTTTACTTCCTGGACTGTAGGAAGGATACTCTCACTAGCTGTCTTGCCACGAGAGTACGAAGAACAAAGGAATACACACAGATTTATTTCTTACACATTTTGGGTTGTCCTTACTGCTGTGTCTGATCTCCATTGGCTGGAGTCAGACCTCACAATCTAAACTAAAACCTGATTGGCTAACAACTTAAAACTTTTCTAAACAGGTAGAAGCAATGGAGAGCTGGGACATGCCTATGAGCACGTCCAGCACAGATACCTTGGTAAAAATACAAGGACATAGAATGTACTATGTGCCTGTAAGCACAGCATGTCTAACAGCTACATAAGATAGGGCTTAACAAAGTTATTAGCACACTTAATTCTCTAAAAAGAAAGGAATCTTTAAAAAGGAACTTTTCTACTTCCTACAGACAGCCATGTCGAAATAGGATTGGACGACAAGGACTGATAGATAGAATAGGAAAACCCAGCCAGGCCTATCGTCTAGATTCTTCTTGTTCTCTTTAAGCAGTGTTCCCTTCTTCTGGGTAGGGGGGCAAGGCCCTTTCTGGAAGGGCGATCTCATGACCTACAGTCAAACAAGGTAGGTCAGAAAATTTCTTTTTCTTTTATTTTATTTTAAATTCCAGGATGCATGTGCAGAACGTACAGGTTTGTTATATAGGTATACATGTGCCATGGTGGTTTGCTGCACCTATCAACCTGTCATCTAGGTTTTAAGCCCCACATGCATTAGGTACGTGTCCTAATGCTCTCCCTCCCCTTCCCCCTCAACCCCTGGACAGGCCCCAGTGTGTGATGTTCTCCTCCCTGTGTCCATGTGTTTTCATTGTTCAACTCCCACTTATGAGTGAGAACATGTGGTGTTTGGTTTTCTGTTCCTGTGTTAGTTTGCTGAGAATGATGGCTTCCAGCTTCATCCACGTCCCTGCAAAGGACATGAACTCATTCTTTTTTGTGGCTGCATAGTATTCCATGGTGTGTATATGCCACATTTTCTTTATCCACTCTATCACTGATGGGCATTTGGATTGGTTACAAGTCTTTGCTATTGTAAATAGGGCTGCAGTAAACTTAAGTGTGCATGTGTCTTTATAGCAGAATTATTTATAATCCTTTGGGTATATACCCAGTAATGAGATTGCTGGGTCAAATGGTATTTCTGGTTCTAGATCCTTGAGGACTTGCCACACTGTCTTCCACAATGGTTGAACTGCTTTACACTCCCACCAACAGTGTAAAAGCATTCCTATTTCTCCACAGCCTGGCCAGCATCTATTGTTTCCTGACTTTTGTGTGGGATGATATCTCATTGCGGTTTTGATTTGCATTTCTCTAATGATTGGGTAACAAACATACAGAAAAAAAGCTCATCATCACTGGTCATTAGAGAATTTCTTTATGGCCAGTTTTTACACAGGCAGAGGGAAAGTTAGACTTATATTTTTAGGTTTTATGGCTGGCTTTGGGGGAAAGTGCTTGGGATCTATGATCTGCCTTGGGGAAGAAGGATTCTAGATTTTACGGTTGGCCTCCGGGGAGAATGGGACTGAGAGACAGGAGGGCAGGAGAAGGTCAGAGAAAAACTTGTGTTTTAGAGGCTGTTTCTGAGGCCCTCATTTTGGGCTGCAGCAACAGCTGAACCAGAGGGAGAGTGGTGGGGGCTCACGGGGCAGGACTCCAGAACTGGCTTGTCCACCTGCAGAGTCCTTCTTCCCACAGACACCCCCTACCCAGGAGGGAGTTGTGAGTCAGTTTCACAGGCCAGGAAACTGAAGCTCACAGAGACTATGAGCCAGGAAACTGAAGCTCACAGAGGCCAGGGCACAGAGGTTGCCCTGGCCACTCAGCAGGAAAAGACAGAGCTGTCACCTGCACCAAGGCCGCTTAAGCCCACAGGGCCACCTCCCCCATGCAGCCCTCCTCTCCTGCCACTCAGCAGCGGATTCTGAGAGTCCAGAGATGGGGACCGTCCCTGGGGCAGACACTGGGCAGCCCCGATGCTGGAAAATGCGCAAGCTTTTCTTTCATCACAGTCCAGGCCGCAGTGCCCCGTTTGCCAATTGTGTTCTAAGGAAACAGCAACAACGAAAAGGCACTAAAGAGGAGGCGGCTGGAGTTCTGGGCTGTGAGGCTGCCTTTTAGGATTCAGAGGCTGCGCTGGGAAGGAGACCTGCCTTGTGGGCTGAGGGCAAATCCTGACTCCTACTGCATGTGATATAAAGGGTCACAAAATTAGATATTAAATGCATCTCTCTAAAGTCACTCCTTTCTGTGTGTATATATACATATATTTGTATTTGTTTATTATTCCTAAAAAATAATTGTATTTACTGTTGTCTTTATTGTACTGTATTTATTATTCCTGAAAGAGTTAGTACTTATTATTTATTGTATTTATTATTGTATTATATTTCTTATTATTTACCGTATTATTCCTGAGAGTTTTTAGGAAACTCTGTATTTATTATTCCTAAGATAATATCTGTTGTATTTATTATTCCTAAATATTTATGTGTTTATATTTATATATTACATATTTACATATTTATATTTATATTATACATTTACACATTTATAATATTTATATTATATATTTACATATTTATAATTTTATATATTATATATACAATACTATTTATTGTATGTTTATATATTATGTTTATGCACAATACATTGCACTTATCGTTCCTAAAAAAGTTTGGGGCAAGATTAATTTGACAGGATAAACCCAAGTACTACAATGCTTTTTTTTTTTGCACCCCAGAACTGGTATACTGACCCACGAATATTCCTTAGTCAAAGTTCTTAGGACTTTGACCTGGAGGTAAGAGGATAAGCCCAACCTTAAGTCTCTTGTATTTTAGAGCTTGCTGGATATATTGCTGTGAATACACAATGTGATTGAACCATAGCGTAGCAATTTGACCAAGGAGGTCGAGTTGTAGCAGGAATAAGAGTCATAACTTTCCGTACGGTAAGGAATACGTAAGCCTCACTTATCGATCTCCACCATGGGCCAGGCACCCCAAGGCCCTCACTGGTTTTGGTTGTCTTAATTAATTTAAGCCACAGAACTTGAGGTTGGCCCTGTGATCTTCTCCATCTTTAGAGGAAGAAGCTGAGCTTTCTCTCCAAATTCCCTAGAGACATGCCATCACCCTCACATGCATACAAAATATTTTTGTTCTTTCTTAAAATTTCACTAGGAAAAATTATTCACTACGTCCTTAGCCATAGATATGTATGCAAAATGCATTTGTGGGGTCAGTGGTAAATGACATGGCCTATAACTTATCAAGTATGAGATGTATAAATGAAGATGGCCATTGTCTGAAGTGAGAAGAATGGGGTTAAAAAAAAGGAAACAAAAATTGGAGAAGTCCTAATGAAACCCAGTGAAAGCGTCAGCTACGTTTCCCAAACTTCAAGGAGTTTCTGTCAGGTGGTAGGCTGCTGAGACCAGAGTGAATCTGTGGCTTGAAGCAGACATATAGCCCTGTCTCTAGAGGAGGCAGCGTAGTGCGGGAAAGAAAGTCAAGGAGATCGTGCCCACTGCACTCTAGCCTGAGCAACTGGGCGAGAGTCCGTCTCAAAAAAAAAAAAAAAAAAAAGTCAAGGAAATGCTGGTGGAAAGTCACGCCCTCCTCTCCAAGGTGGGCATGCAGGGGTGGCAGCCATGGGGGAAGCGGGCCCAGTGCCTGCCTTGTCTTAAGGGCCTGCAGACACCCCCAGCTCCAGATACGCGGGCACAGCATTGGCTGCACCTAGAAGCCCTGGGGAGCTGGAAGGTTTCTCTGATGTGAGCATTTCCTGGGATGGAGGAACTCCTTCTTGACCCCCCCTCATACTTGCTGAGGCAGGCTAGACATATGAGTAGGCTACGCGTGAGCACCTTTTGTGCTTTGTTGACCGGCGAAACCCCAGTGTTTCCAGCAGGCAGAATTCTGTGGCCCAGGCTCTTCTCCAATGGCCCCTTCACCACTGTAGTGAGCTCCGTCTGCCCTGAGGGGCTCCCTTCCTGCGTAAGAGAGCTGCATCTCACTTACACAGTGGAATGGGGGAATGCCCTCAACTTGACAGGCAGAAGCCTGGGCACGAGAGTGAACTCAGCTATCCAGCCCCCTGAAGAAAAGACAGATGGAGCAGAAAACCATATTGTCATGATATCAAGGGAAGAGAAAAAAACAGAATTCTAAAAATATTTACTCCAGGAAACAGATGTAAGGTTTTCTTCCAAAATGAAAACATTGAATCTGCAAACCAAGTGAGGAAGAGAGAATGAGGACAAACTGTGGTCAAAAGGGAGCTGGCAGTCAGGTGAAGCATCCGAGGACACAGGCATCACTGCAGTGTCACAGAAGGGTCAGCCACAGGGAGGATCTACAGGAAGCCTGCAGATAGTGGACTCGGTGACATGGAGCGTGGGTTTGAGAGGATTTTTCAGAGTGCACCCCCCCTCCCCCCCAAAAAAGGACCAGAGACGTTAGAAGCAATCATTGGCAGAGCAGCAGCTTCGAAGAAAAGAGATTGGAAATCCTATCAGGATGACAGGCGTTAATGAAGAAAGAACAGGACCAACAAGAAATAAAAAATACTCAAAACTGAAAGAGGAAAACTTGGCTGAACTGAAAACAGATCGAAATCTGTAGGTTGAAAGGGTTTGCTAGAGACCAGGCAAAACTAATGAACATCAAAAGATAGTGGCGACACACTCTAATCTCTCGGATTCGTGCCTACAAAGACTTACACGCCAGGCTGCCTTGGTTCTCTCTCTGCACCCCTTACTGCCTGCCCTCCTTGGAATAGGGCCTTACTCTGCCTTCTGAGCATCTATTTCTTTCTTTCTTCCTTTTTTCTTTCTTTTCTTTAGAGTCTTGCTCTGTGGCTTAGGCTAGAGTGCAGTGGTGTGGTCTCGGCTCACTGCAACCTGAGCCTCCTGGGTTCAAGCTATGCTCCTGCCTCAGCCTCCTGAGTAGCTGGGAGCCACTGCACCCAGCCTCTCAGCATCTATTTCTCCGCCTTCTTGATTACCCCTCCCTGCGCCTCAGTCCATCATGAGAGAATGCCAGGTGAGATGCACTTGTACTCCCAGCGTTACAGGAAATGGGTCCCCATCCAGACCCCTTGGATCTTGCCCAAGAAAGAATTCAGGACAAGTCTGTAAAGTGAAAGCAAGTTTATTAAGAAAGTAAAAGAGGCTGGGCGCAGTGGCTGACAGCTGTAATCCCAGCACTTTGGGAGGCCGAGGCAGGCAGATCACAAGGTCAGGAGTTCAAGACCAGCCCGGCCAATATGGTGAAACCTGGTTTCTACTAAAAATACAAAAATTAGCCAGGCGTGGTGGCGCGTGCCTGCAGTCCCAGCTACTCAGGAGGCTAAGGCAGGAGAATCACTTAAACCAGGGAGGCGGAGGTTGCAGTGAGCCGAAATCACACTACTGCACTCCAGAGAGAGGACTCTGTCTCAAACAAACAACAAGCAAAAAAGAAAGTAAAGGAATAAAGAATGGCTAATCTATAGACAGAGCAGCCCTGAGGGCGGCTGCTTGCCCATTGTCATGATTATTTCTTGATGATATACTAAACGATGGGTGGATTATTCATGCCTTCCCTTTTTAGACTATATCAGGTAACTTCCTGACGTTGCCATGGCATTTGTAAACTGTCATGGCGCTGGTGGGAGTGTAGCAGTGAGGAGGACCAGAGATCCCTCTCATCACCATCTTGGTTTTGGTGGGATGTAGCCGGCTTCTTTACTGCAAACTGTTTTATCAGCAAGGTCTCTATGACCTGTATTTTGTGCCAACCTTCCATCTCATCCTCTGACTTAGAATGCCTTAACTGTCTGGGAATGCAGCACCGTAGGTTTCAGCCTCATTTTACCCAGCTCCTATTCAAGATGGTGTTGCTCTGGTTCACACGCCTCTGACACTAGTAGTCTCGCCCCAGAGCTGCTGAGCTGCTTTCGGTACTGGGCTAATCTGCAGGGACCAGATGCTGGCAGTGCTCACCAGATGCACCTTGGCTGCTCACACCTTCCCCCAAGAGAATCCCTGTGTGCACATGAGGTTTGCATAGGCAGACCTCCTTCTGCAAGTTCAGGGCAATGATGAGTCAAGCTCTGAACAGCCGAAGTCACATAACCGTTGGACCACATTGTAGACCCAGTGGATGATCCACGCTCTGAGCCAGCGGGTCCACTGGGGCTCACCCAGGCTAAGCTAGATGCCCCCTGGCAAGGTTGCCAACTTCCTGACCTCTGCCTCTAGCGACCCAGGTAGGGGAATGGCCCACCTGCCCATCCCTTCTGCAGCAACTGTAGTGGGAAGGATGAGAAACGTAATTAAAATCTCAGGCGTCTTTTCCCAAGGGTCATTCCAGCTGAAGAGCCTAAATATCATAAGGGTATGAATGTGCTGCATTTATTATTTTCACCATGGAGACGTCCAAGAAAACTGACCTTTTCAGCTTCAATAAAAACGGATTTTCCTGTAGGTCCTTTGACAACAGCTGTGATCATGAGCTGAGCTGAAACTTAATATTAAACACTGAAAACCAGAAAAAAGAGATGCCTTCCCAAGGCCTAGGAGAGTTACTGACACCTGTTTGCAATTAGACACTGGGATGTGTGTGGCGGCCTGAGCCCTGCTCTGAGATGCTCACCCACTCCTCCTGGATCCAGATGGTTCAGGAACCCACTCAGCATGAAAGCCACCTATTATTTATACATTTGGTTTAAGGCATGTAGTAGCAGACTGCCCTGGAATTCAGCAGGACTGTGTTCCAGTCTGCTTGGATTCAGCATCCCCTCCTGTCATGTGATCAGGAGCCCCAGACATCGCACTCTGGCTCGTCTTCCCCTAAACACAGCCCAGGGCTGACCCTCTTGCCATGACTTGGCCATGCTAGTTGGCAAAAAGCTTGCCAATTTCCGCCCTACCATTTCTACTGACCACGGTAGCCAATACCCAGAGGAACAGATGACAGTCAACGACAGCAGTGCTGCCTTGCATGGAAATCAGGTGTCGTACAGCAAAAAACCCTGGAGTTCCTGCTGAACACCTGTGCTTGACCCCAGGCATTTTCTCCTCCTCATCCCAACCCAGCTGAAACCACCTTTGCTGAAATTATGACTGAGAAAACTATTACAGTAAAAGAGATCCAACCTAACCAACTCCATCTTGCACCTAACCTCGAAGCTGCCCTTGTTCACTCCTGGGCATAGGTCGAACTAACTTTGGGAGGAAGTTGGCATGTAGTTTAACTTTGAAACAAAGATGATAACAGCTCTTCCCCAAAACAAACCCTCTTCTTGCCTGGGGACTAGACTGTCTTTGCAGGACTAACAAATTAGCCACAAGATTAGAAATTATGGTTTAGAAGTCACCTTTACAAAACCTGAGATTGGTGCTTTTGCAGACCCTGTGTCTGAGTGCACCAACGATGCCACCCAAATTGATAAACTGGCTCATCTGGTCTTGTGGTCCCCCACCTAGGAGCTAACTCAATGCAAGAGGCCAGCTTTACCTCCCTGTGATTTCATCTTCAACCCAACCAATCAGCTCTCACCACTTTCCGACTCTCTACCCATCGAGTTATCCTTAAAAACCCTGGTCCAGCCAGGTGCGGTGGCTCATGCCTATAATCCCAGCACTTTGGGAGGCTGAGGCAGTCAAATTATTTGAAGTCAGAAGTTCAAGACCAGCTTGGCCAACATGGTGAAATCCTGTCTCTACTAAAACTACAAAAAGTAGCCAGGCATGGTGGTACACGCCTGCAGTCCCAGCTACCTGGGAGGCTAAGGCAGGAGAATCTCTTGAACCCAGGAGACAAAAGTTGCAGTGAGCCAAGATTGTCACCCAGCCTGGATGACAGAGTGAGACCTTGTCTCAAAAAAAAAAAAGAAAAGAAAAGAAAAACAGAAACAAAAAAAACCCTGGTCCCCCAGTTTCTGGGGAGATTGATTTGAGTAATAACTCTCTCCTATATGGCGTGGCTGGCCTCATGTCTATTAAACTATTTCTTTACTGCAACACCATGGTCTTTATTTGTGAAGTGGGCAGGAAGAATCCACCAGGTGGTTACACTGCCACCATGAAAGTAAAACAATAAGGACAAAGACAGATGAGGAGATAGTAGCAATGAGAGACTTTGAAGAATATCGGAAGGCAGAACTTGGAGGAAGGCAATCTTACTGAGCAGAGGAGAGAAAGTGACACCTGAGATACTTTAGAGGGGACTGGTGAGCATGAGCCTGTCAGAGGCGTTTGAACCAGAGTGACGCCATCTTGAATAGGAGCTGATAAAATGAGGCTGAGACCTACTGGGCTGCATTCCCAGACGGTTAAGGCAGTCTAAGTCACAGGATGAGATGGAAGGTTAGCACAAGATACAGGTCATAAAGACCTTGATGATAAAACAGTTTGCAGTGGCCAGGCACAGTGGCTCATGCCTGTAAACCCAGCACTTTGGGAAGCCCAGGCAAGCAGATCACCTGAGGTCAGGAGTTCGAGACCAGCCTGACCAACATGGAGAAGCCCCATTTCTACTAAAAATACAAAATTAGCTGAACGTGGTGGCGCATGCCTATAATCCCAGCTACTTGGGAGGCTGAGGCAGGAGAATCGCTTGAACTCGGGAGGCAGAGGTTGCAGTGCACCAAGATTGCGCCATTGCACTCCAGCCTGGGCAACAAGAGTGAAACTCCATCTCAAAAAAAAAAAAAAAAAAAACAGATTGCAGTAAAGAAACCCACCAAAACCAAGATGGCGATGAGAGTGACATCCGGTCATCCTCATCCTCACTGCTCCACTCCCGCCAGTGCCATGACAGTTTACAAATGCCATGACAATGTCAGGAAGTTACCCTATATGGTCTAGAAAGGGGAGGCATTAATAAGCCACCCCTTGTTGAGCATATCATTAAGAAATAACCATAAAAATGGACAACTAGCTGCTCTATGGAATAGCCATTATTATTATTATTATTATTTTAGACGGAGTTTTGCTCTTGTTACCCAGGCTGGAGTGCAATGGCACGATCTCAGCTCACCACAACCTCTGCCTCGTCAGTTCAAGCGATTCTCCTGCCTCAGCTTCCCGAGTAGCTGGGATTACAGGCATACACCACCATACCTGGCTAATTTTGAGTAGGCAGAAGAAGAAATTGGCAAACATGAAAATAAGACAATTGAAAGTATCCCGTCTGAGGAACAGAAATAAACATGAATGAAGGAAAATAAACAGAGCCTGAAGGATTTATGGGATATCATCAAGTATACCTATCCATTATAGGAATTACAAAAGAAGAAAGAAAGAGAAAGGGGCAGAAAAACATATTTAAAGAAATTGTGGCTAAAAGCATCCCAAATCTGATGAAAGATACGATATAGATATTCAGGAAGCTCTGGCTGGGTGTAGTAGCTCACGCCTGTAATCCCAGCACTTTGGGAGGCCGAGGTGGGGGGATCACCTAAGGTCAGGAGTTCAAGACCAGTTTGACCAACATGGAGAAACCCCATCTCTACTAAAAATACAAAATTAGCCAAGTGTGGTGGCCCATGCCTGTAATCCCAGATACTCAGGAGGTCGAGGCAGGAGAATTGCTTGTACCTGGGAGGTGGAGGTTGCAATGAGCTGAGATTGCACCATCGTACTCCAGCCTGGGCAACAAGAGCGAAACTCTCCAAAAAAAAAAACTCAACAAACTCCAAACAGGATAAACTCAGAGATCCATACTGAGACATATTATACTGAAATTGCCAAAATCCAAAGCAAAGAGAGAATTTTGACAGCAACAAGGGAGAAGTAACTCATCATGTACAAGGTATCATCAAAAAATTAACACCTAATTTCTCATTAGAAACCATGGCCGGGCGCGGTGGCTCACGCCTGTAATCCCAGCACTTTGGGAGGCTGAGGCGGGTGGATCACGAGGTCAAGAGATCGAGACCATCCTGGTCAACATGGTGAAACCC
>PVKV010008465.1:66710-81859 GCA_004027835.1 Alouatta palliata | reverse complement strand
TGGGTAATAGTACTCTGATACTTCCCATTCTATTTTGTTTTTAATGTCACAACCCACTGAATCTATTACGCAATCCACTAACGGATCAAAATCTGCTCTGAAAAATGCTGAACTCAGACACCAAAAAGTATGCCAAGTTTCAAGTGCCATTCTGCAATTGATCTCCTTTTCCATTTCGTGGTGTATCTCACTGCCACTGCATATGTTTAAGTTTCACAAACAACAGTGAATAAAATGTGTACATATTACATAAAATCACACACAGTATTTATAACAAATCAATTAAGTCCTAATACACAGAAACTTCTATTTCTGCCAGTCAGATCTAATCTGCAACCTTTACTTCTTAGGAAGTTTAAATATTAGCGAGACCTCAAGACAGAGCACTGCAGAGAGCACATGTAAGCTGCCCTGCATCTCTAAGGGATGGCAACGCAGACACCACCTCAGATGCCCTGTCCAATGTCTGAAATGCCATGTGCTTCATTCAACAAGTACTAAGCTGTATAGGGTCATCTTAATTGCAGCCACAGCAAAGCAGTATAAACACATTTACTGTGATAGCCAATAGCAGACAAGGTCTGTTTCTCCAAGGCTCAAAAGCAGTTAGAGAATGAAAAGTAGAAAAGTTGGAAGACTTTCAAAAGTTTTAAGACAATCAAACAGCAGCATCAGTTCCTAGAGGGCTCAGCCACTTTACTGTGTGGCTTTGGTAGAGAATGTAACTAAAAAACAAATTACCCTAAAGCTTCGTGTTTAAAAAAAAAGAGAGAGAATTAACATTTCTGCCTCAGTTTACACACATAAACTTGAGTAACTCTAAAAATAGCATCCATCTAGAGTCCAGCCATTTGTATTTCTGCACTTTCCTAGAATATCTTCTTGTCCTCATTAAAGGTCCTCTTCCCCCAGGCTCCAAAGACCGAATGGAATGCTCAGCTACATAACATATACAAACCCTCTAAAAACTATTGTAGCATGACTGCAAAGTATTGTAATCATTATGTGACCAACAACAAGAGGCGACAATCTAATTTTTCTGAATATTTGTGAACCACAAACTTAACCCCTGTCACTCAAGACACCCAAGCACTGACTAATCTTTCTCCATTGGTTAAGAGTTATCATCACCGCACTTTGTCCTCGGGGAGCAAACTGCCAATTACTAAACCAAAGGTAGAATACTTTTCCTACAAACTGATTTACATCGGGGAATGCCATATTAAATGATAAAATGAGTCCAGACTCATTCAATAATAACACTTATTAAGCACTTATTATATGCGAGGCCATGCTACACCAGTCACATACATTGCCTAATTTGATCCTGAGGATCCTAAAAGGTGGGTGCTGTTACTTCTATTTCAAGTTTAAGAGTACTATATGTCATCATATGCCAGGACCTTAACAAAAAGCTGGAAAGTGTGTAACATCCTTTTCATGAATCATATAATAAGGCTCAAAGATGTAAAATAAAAGGAAGAGTTTAATAAGATGAGAGCACCTTAACATATACCTTTTTTCCTAAGATACCTTGCTGCAGCACATGACCTTTTAATTTTATACCATAATATATGTGCAAGTTTGTTTTAGTATCAGAAAGCTGCCTCTCCTTAATTTTTAAGTCAAATTAAAGCTCCAAAAGGACACATCCTGAAAGTGGGGTGGGGGGGGACTCTCTACATTCCTTCCAGCTCTCTCAGCTCTGTGACTCAAGACTGAGAATAACAAAACTGGGGCACTGGACCAGGAGTTCAGGGCACCCTGACTCTAGAGGCCACACTCCTTTATTGGATATCAAGGCTTTGGTGAAGTCATTTACGTTTCTTAGCTCTGATTTTCAATCTTTTTTTTTAAATTCAGTAATTTCAGGGCATTCCACAGTCATGTGGTTAAAAGGAGAGAGTGCAGGTAAACCGATGCTGAAACCTAGAAAAAAAATTGTTTTAATGTAGCTCAACTCTCATTTGTCAATGAGGTCCTCAAAACTAAAGGAACCTGCTCAATATGGCAAAGCAAGTTTTGAGTCTTGGTTATGAAACCAAATCCAGTTATTTTTCTAATTTACCATAGTATTGTACATAATCCAAAACTATGACTTTTAATATGAGATTAGGAAGTTTCTCTTGAGCATACAATGCAATTGAAAGTCAACAGAAAAGCAAAGTGGGTGACGTTTTTTCCAGCCTAATATTAACTATTTGTTGCAGTTAACCAAGAACTGAACTCTTAAGAACCTGAGTTCTAATCCTGGTTCCATTGCTTACTTTATTCAAGTTGCTAAGTTTCCCCAGAGTTTCTGCTTCTTCCCTCCAAATGAGGCAGAAAGTTCTTTATCAACGTTGCAGGACTAACCATACAAATATCAAGTATTAATGATATTTAAAGCACTTACTCTCAAGAACTATTCTAAGTGTTCTCTGCATTATTAAATATATTAATTTTCACAACCGCTCTATGAAATAGGTATTATTACCCTCATTTTATAAATGAGGAACCAGAGGCGCGATTACCACTGTGAAGTAGAGGCTGGAATCAAATGTAGACAGTATAGCCAACTTGGGTCCATGCACCTACCTAACCACTGCTTCGTATTTCTTTCAGCATTACTATTATTACCACTATACAGGACTGTTAAAATACTAACATAAAAAACAACTTTGAAAATAAAAGATAAACAGAGCGCTGTAAAAACTCTGATTTGTTGTTTTTTCGTTTTTTTGAGACAGAGTCTCACTCTGTCACCAGGCGCCAGGCTGGAGTGCAATGGTGCGACCTCGACTCACTGCAACCTCGGCCTCCCGGGTTCAAGCAATTCTCCTGCCTCAGCCTCCCGAGTAGCTGGGACTACAGGCGCGCGCCACCACACCCAGTTAATTTTTTTTATGTTTTTAGTAAGACGGGGTTTCACCATGTTGACCAGGATGGTCTCGATCTCTTGACCTCGTGATCCGCACACCTCGGCCTCCCCAAAGTGCTGGGATTACAGGCGTGAGCCACCGCGCCCGGACTGATTTGTTTTTTATGTTGTGTGTTTGACTTATGAGCCGTGACAGGTTTCTTTTATGAATCAACAGGTTAAACTATGACAACGTAACTTAAAATTTGAAAAATATCTAAACATACCCAAAGTACAGCAACTTAGATATATCCCCTCTCCCAACCCAAAAGTTCAGCAAAAGATTCCCCAAGTCGTCAGAGAGTCGTCAGAGAGAGTAAGATCTATTTTAAATACGAGGATTTACAGTTCTGCATACTTACACTCACACCGCACACCTCAGGATACCTGATGCTTCCAAATCACTTCGCAGTGATTCGGTTTGGCTACTCTATAAATGCAATAACCACATGTGTGCTGAGTTAGAGAGATGCAGCGGAGTGACTCAACAGTGAATGGCATTTACCTGACACAGGTCCCCAAAAGTGAAAAGCTTTGCCTAACTCGGCAGCTTTCCATCTAAGAGTAACTTCACTTGGACTCATAAAACATTCACTAAATCAAGCTACTACTTCACTTTACCTCTATATCCTAATACAGACTTCAGATTGGGGCGGGGGGGTGGTGGTGACGGGCTTTCAGCGGGGCGGGAGGGGCGAGCAGATGATTAAAAAAAAAAAAAAAAAGCAGTAAGTACAAAAGGCTAAGAATGCAGAGGTGCCTGGAAAAGGCAACAGTTAGGAATTGAGAGCCCCACGACCTGGACGTGGACGAGAACACGTGGTGAGCCGGTACCCAAAGTGTTGGGGGGGGGGGGCAGGAGGGGTGAGGTCCGGAAACAAGTACAGACTAGTCCACACCAACTGCCCACGGCAAAACCGATGAGCTGGATTAGAGACAGAGGAAAGTTAGACAGTCCCAAGATGCGGCTCTGTCAAAAATCAGGACTCTGATGAGCAAGGCCCGGCAGAGGGAAGCCGCCCCTGGAGGGCCGGGGGCCTCGGCGAACATGGCGGCCCGTCAAGAGTAGGGCGCAGGCCGCATGGGGCCAGCCGACAGGGCTCGGGTGCGCGGCCGGCCGGGTCGAGCTGCGCCCTCCCTCACTGCCCTCCCGGCAGGCCGCACGCAGGGCTGGAGGCTTGGGCCCAGTGCGCGCCGACGCCGCGCTCCGTACCTTCTCGCCCCCGGCCGCCGAGAGCCACGCGCGATGCTGGGCCACGCGCCACCCGGCCCCAAGGCCCGAAGCCGAGCCCGGGAAGGCGCCCGCCCCGCGCCGTCCCGCTCGCTTTACCTTGGCCTGCAACCGCGCTGGCGCCCAGGCCAGACAGGTGCAGGTACCGCTGAGGTGCGCGGAAGGCACGTACTCCTGATGCAGCCGGTTGCTGGCCGTCTCCCACACTCGTAGATGACCGTCGGTAGACGCCAAAGCGAAGTAGGCTTGGCTGTGCGGGGAGAAGGCGCAAGGTACCCCAGCTGGGGCCAGGGGGTCGCCGCTACCGCCGCCGCCCGCCGCCATTGCTGCTCTGGCCCCGCTGCAGCCACGTGTTCGTCCGTGCGCAGGCGCACCGACGCGGGGCGGAGCCTGGAGGAGGAAGTGAGGCGAGGGAGCACCGGGAGCTGAGGGAGTGGCTCTAAGCATCGTAAGTGAGCATCGGGCGGATCCATGCTCTGGACGGTGGCCCTCTAGGGCCTGCTACAACTTGTTCTTGGGCGGGAGTGGGCATATCGGAACCTAACTGTACAATCAAGATCAAGCCCCGTTCCTTTAAAAATAAATTAAATTAAATTAAAAAAAAAAAATAAGGAGCCGGACGCCGTGACTCACGCCTGTAATCCCAGCACTTTGGGAGGCCGAGGCGGGTGGATCAAAGTTCAGGAGTTCGACACCAGCCTGGCCAAGATGGTGAAATCCCGTCTCTACTGAAAATACAAAAAAAATTAGCCGGGCGTGGTGGTTGGCCCCTGTAGTCCCAGCTACTCAGGAGGCTCAGGCATAGAATTGCTTGAACTAAGGAGGCGAAGGTTGCAGTGAGCCGAGAGAGCGAGACTCCATCTTAAAAAAAAAAAAAAAAAAAGATAAGGTAGAAAGAAAGGGTTAAAGGAAATCTTCAGCCGAGCACGGTTGCTCACGCCTGTAATTACAGCACTTTCGGAGGCCAAGGCGGGCAGGTAGCCTGAGGTCAGAGTTCGAGACCAGCCTGGCCAACACGGCGAAACTCCGTCTCTACTAAAAATACAAAAATTAGCCTGGCGTGGTGGTGCGCGCCTGTAATCCCAGCTACTCGGGAGGCTGAGGCAGGAGAATCACTTGAATATGGGAGGCGGGAGGTTGCAGTGAGCCGAGATCATGCCACTGCACTCCAGCCTGGGTGACAAAAGAGAAGGGAAGTAGGGAAGGAGAGGAAGGAAGGAAAAAAGGGATGGAGGGAAATCTTCACTTTCAACTTCATGATTGTCACAACTGTTTCGTTTTTCCCCTATTCACTTTCAGGCTGCAATCGTTTACAATATAACGATTTGTTCAATTATAATAATGTAAAAGTGGCCGGGCGCGGTGGCTCACGCCTGTAATCCTAGCACTTTGGGAGGCCGAGGTGGGCGGATCACAAGGTCAGGAGTTCGAGACCGGCCTGGCAAACATAGTGAAACCCCCATCTCTACTAAAAATACAAAAAATTAGCTGGGCATGGTGGCGGGAGCCTGTAATCCCTGCTACTCGGGAGGCTGAGGCAGGAGAATTGCTTAAATCCGGGAGGCCCAATTCCAGCCCAGGCTACAGTGCAAGACTCAGACTCAAAATAATAATAATAATAATAATAATGTAAAAGTAATGAACAGAGGGACTATTCCCTCCTGTTTCTCCAGATTTATCTCGTGTTGCTACATCAAATAGACATTTTTAGGCTGGTGCCCAGAGTCCATCCACTCTGGAGACGGAGCGAGGCGGGAGTTTGAGCCCACGAGGTCGAGGTTACAGTGAGCTATGACTGCTCCACTGTACTAGGTGACATAGTGAGATCCCATATCCAAAAAAAGGGGGGTAGATTTTTGTATTTCTCCTAAATATTTCACCAAATCAATGCATTCTAATTCAAGGAATGCCAGGTACTGTTCAGCCCACACAGAGCTTATTGCCTGCCAGGAAAGATAAAAACTGCTTTCAGGGCCATGGGAAGGCTCAAGCTTTTGCAGCTAGAGAATGACATGATAAGATTTGCATTGCATTGTATTGTATTGTATTGTTTTCTTGTTTTTGTTTTTGTCTTTTGGGATGGAGTCTTGCTCTGTTGCCCAGGCTGGAGTACAGTGGCACCATCTCAGCTCACTGAAACCTCTACCTTCTGGTTCAAGCGATTCTCCTGCCTCAGCCTCCCAAGCGGCTGGGATTACAGGCGCTCGCCACCACACTCAGCTGATTTTTGTATTTTTGTAGAGACAGGGTTTCACCATGTTGGGCAGGCTGGTCCCAAACTCCTGACCTCAAATAATCCACCCGCCTCGGCCTCCCAAAGTGCTGGAATTACAGGCATGAGCCACGATGCTGCCCGAGATTTGCATTTTAGAAAGATTACATGGAGACAGTGTAATGAATGTGTTAGAAGGAAGTTAGGTTGGAGACTTGAAAACCCAGGTGGTGATGATGGTGAGTGAATTGGAGAAATGGTGATGCAAGGAAGTTTCAAGAGATATTTATTATGTACAATGAACCAGATTTCAAGTGGCCAAGGGAGAGAAAGAGAAAGGGCCAAGGATTACTCATTGAGCTTTTACAGGGAGGGACAGGTTGGTGACCCAATTCACTTAGGATAGTGAATCCTGGCAGACTTTTGTGGAAGAAGATGATAGTGTCTTTGGTCTGGGAATGCTAAATTTGAGACATCTAATTTGGCACTTGGATTCATTCAGTCACTCAAACAATCTGACTGCCAGCTATGTGCCGGGCACTGTCCTAGGGTACCAGGAATCCACTAGTGATCATGAGAGACAAGATCCTGCTTTCATGAAGCTTACATTCTAGTCATGGAAGCACATACTAAACAAATAAAACTCTATTTCAGCTAGTGCAAGCTGCTGTAAAGAGAAATAAAGCTGGAGGAGAGAAAATACAGTTTAAATATTGGAAGGAATTAGAGACAGCCTCACTCAGACCACACCAGATCAGAAGGAGAGAACATCGGACATGTGCAGAGAACAGCAAGTGCAAAGCCTGAGGCAACAAAGACCTTGACTAATTGAAAGAAAAAGCTTTGGAGAAACTTAAGGTAGTGACAGCTAGAAAAATTAAAGGTAGTAGCTGAGTTCAGAGGGAGCCAGATTATTTAGTACCTCGTAAACCAGAATAAAGTATTTGGGTTTTATTCTAAGTATGATAGAAATAAGTCATTGGAGAGTTTTCTTTTTTTAAGATGGGGTCTTTCTGTGTTGCCCGGGCTGGTCTCAAACCTTGTGCTCAAGGGATCCTCCTGCCTTGGCCTCCCGAAGTGCTGGGATTGCAGGTGTGAGCCACCGCATCCAGCCCCACTGCAGAGTTTTGAGCAATGAAATAACATGGTCTGATTTATATTGTTGAAAGACCTCCTGGCTGCTAGATGAAGTCTGTAGGCAAGAATGAAAGCAGAAAGACAAGGTAGAAGGCAGTGGAGTAGTATTTGGGACAAAGACAATGATGCGTAGGACTCTGGTGAAAGCAATGAAGGTAATGAAAAATGATCAGATTCCAGATAAAATCTGAAGTTAGAGCCAACAGGAATTGCTAAATGAATTGACTGAAGGGTGAGGAAAACAGATGAGCGAAGAGCAAGTCTGACGCCTGAGCGAATAAGTGAATGGTGATACCATTAGCTAAATTGGGAAATGAGTTTTGGGTGAATGGAAATCAGTCTTTGCATGTGCTGTTCTCTGCACATTGACTGCTCTTCCTTCTGATCTTGCAGGGCCTGAGAGGCTTTGCCTAATTCCTTCGAATATTTAAGCTCTCATTTTCCTTTTCTGGCTTTATTTCTCCTTATGACAGTTTGCACTATTGCACTAGCTGAAGTAGAGATTTTTTTTTTTTTTTTTTTTTTTGAGACAGAGTCTGGCTCAGCCACTCAGGTTGGAGTGCAATGGCGCAATCTTTGCTCACTGCAACAACCGTCTCCTGGATTCAAGTGATTCTCCAGTCTCAGCTTCCTGAGTAGCTGGGATTACAGACACCTGCCATCATGCCCGGCTAATTTTTGTATTTTAGTAGAGATGGGGTTTCACCATGTTAGCAAGGCTGGTCTTGAACTCCTGACCTCAGGTGATCTGCCCACCTTGGCCTCCTAAGTGCTAGAATTACAGGTGTGAGCCACCGCACCTGGCCTAGATTCATTTTTAAATATGCTTATGATCTACTTCCCTGACTAGGATGTAATCAGTTTTGGACAGTTAAGTGCGAGATACCTACTATACATTCAAGTAGGCTTGTTCAATAAGAAGTTAGATATACGAGTTGGGACTTGGAGAAAACATCACAGTTAGAGATATGAATTTGGGACACATTAGCATACAGATGCTATTTGAAACCATGGGACTGGAAAGATCATATTGAGTGTGAGTATAGATAGAAAAGAATTTAGCCCCAAACTGTGCCAATCTTTAGAGGTCAGGGAAGGGATGAGGATCCTGCAGAGGCAATTGAGAAGAGATAACAGCAAAGCAGGATGAAAACCCAGGAGAAGGAGGTGACCCAGAAACCAAATTTTTGTAAGAATTTCAGCAGCTTACTTGGAATACTCTCAAAAGTTTTTGAAAAAAAAAATAAGAAAAAAAGAAGAATTTCAGAAGCAAGACATGATAAAGCCAAGTCAAATGCAGCATGATGAAAACTAAGAATTAACTGATAGACTTGGGAAGATCAGAGTCATTGGTGCCTTCAAAAGCATTTTTAGGCCAGGCACAGCAGCTCACTCCCGTAATCCTAGCACTCTGGGAGGCCAAGGCAAGAGGATCGCTTAAGACCAGGAGTTCGAGGCCAGCCCAGACAACAAGGCAAAATCCTATCTCTACAAAAAATTTAAAATTAGCCAGATTTGGTGGAGTGCGCCTGTGGTCCCAGCTACTTGGGAGGCCAAGGTGAGAGGATCGCCTGAGCCAGGGAGGTGAAAGCTGCAGTGAGCAGTGATCTCGCTGCTGCACTCCAGCCTGGGCAACTGAGTGAGGCCTTGTCTCAAAACAACAACAACAAAATACTCTTAGTAGAGAGGTGGGAGAAATTTTTATTTTGAAGGGTAGAGGAGAAAAAGGGAGGTGGAAAAGTGCAGACAAGTATAGACAACTTTCAAGGATTTTGGTTATAAAAGAGCAGATATGAGTTTGCGTGAAGAAAGTTCTGAACTAAAATTATAAGATTTGTTAATCATAAATATGCAAATAAAAGTAAAAGCTTATTGTGTACTTATTATATGTCACTCTCTGTTCTAAATGTTTTATGTGTATTAATTCATTTAGTCCTCACAACAGCCCTGCAATGTAGAAACTGTTAATATCTTCATTTTTCACATAAGAAAACTAAGGTGTAGAGCTAGGAAGTAGGAGAGGAGCTAGATTTCTAACCCAAGTCATCTTTGGGTTCTGATAACTTTACCCAATGAGTACATGTAGGGTTCACACATATGACTCTCCTATACCCATGCATAGCAATTCCTTGACTTGCTCCTCTTCAATAATCTCAGTCTCTACCCTACATCAGCCACTCACTCCCATGGCCATGTCCCATATCTTGTCATTATAATAACGGTACCACCTCCATAATCTCAATTTCCATACCCCCATCTTACCACCAATTCCTACCTTTCCAGCTAGCTCCCTCTAGTTCTCAGGCTCCAGCCCATCTTTCTACCATTGATCCCACAATCTTTTCACCATCTTTCATTTCTTCTCCCTCTATGTAACTTAAATCATATAATTATAACCCTCAGTTCCCCTGCCTGTTCCTTCCTAGGTAAAGCGACAAGCCTGGGAAAGTCAACTTTCAAACTGCAAACACCTGAAAGTTAGTAAAGAGAAGCCACAGCTACTCTGTTATGATTCTTGGTTTTCTTTTGTTTCTGTTTTGATACAGGGTCTCGCTCTGTCACCCACACTGGAGTGCAAATGGTGTGATCTTGGCTCACTGCAACCTCCACCTCCCAGGCTCAAGCTATTCTCCTGCCTTGGCCTCCCAAGTAGCTGGGACTACGGGCATGCACCATCACACCTGGCTAAATTTTTTTGCATTGTTTTTTAGAGACAGGGTTTTGCCACGTTGCCTGAGCTGGTCTCGAACTCCTGAGCTTAAGCAATCCACCCACCTCGGCCTCCCAAAGTGCTGGGATTCTGACTCTTATCCACTTGAAATTCACATGGGAAGTCAACACTGCCAAGTTATCAAACAATTTTTAGCTCTATTTCATTTATTTCCACTAATTCATATCACGTGTCACCTCAAACCTACTCCTCCATCCTCATTCCTAGCAAATGACTTAGCTTATTTCCTGAGAAAATAGAAGCAATCCCAAGAACTTCCACAAGCTCCCAGTCCCACAGGCTCCACCCACCTGTGCCCCATCTCTCCTGCTACTCTGGGTGAACAGTCTGTGCTCCTGGTAAAGGCTGCCCCCTCCCATCCCCTCTCGCCTAGTCAAAAATGTGACCCCAAAAAGCCTTCCCTCTCTGCAAGCATCAATTTTTACCTCTCAACTTCGTGCTTCTCATCAAGATATCAACATGCTATTATTTATCCTTTCTAAAAAAAAAAAATTCCTTTAACTCCACTTCCCCCTCCAGTTACTGTCCCAATGTTTCCGTTAAAATGAAACTAAGGCCAGGCATGGTGGCTTAAGCCTGTAATCCCAGCACTTTGGGAGGCCAAGGCAGGAAGATCAACTGAGGTCAGGAGTTCGAGACCAGCTTGGCCAACATGGTGAAACCCCTGTATCTACTAAAAATACAGACATTAGCTGGGTGTGTTGGCAGGCACCTGCAGTCTCAGCTACTTCGGAAGCTGAGGCAGGAGAATCGCTTGAACACGGGAGGCAGAGGTTGCAGTGAGCCAAGATGGCGCCACTGAACTCCAGCCTGGGCAACAGAGCAAGATTCCATCTCACCAAAAAAAAAAAAAAAAAAAAAAAAAACAAGAATAATTGTGGTAAATGCTAACAAAGGAAAGTACAGGGTATAAGAGAAAGTAGGCTGGCATGGAGGGATGGGGTCAGGGAAGTGCTCTCTAAGGAAACCCATCAAAGACATTTAGAAAGGCCGGGCGTGGTAGCTCACGCCTGTAATCCAAGCACTTTGGAGGCCAAGGCGGGCAGATCACCTGAGATCAGGAGTTCAATACCAGCCTGACCAACATGGTGAAAACCCGTCTTTAAAAAAGAAAAAAAGAAAAAAAAAAGACATTTAGAAAGGCAGTATTTTACCCTTGTGCAAAGTACATTGTTTCCTCACATAGAAAATCTCATATAGATCTTTCAGCCACTTTGAGGGACAAATTACAAAACCAAAGGCAATGCAATTCACCAGTGTTTACTGTAGAGTACTTTTTTTTTTTTTCGACACAGAGTCTCACTGGATCGCCCAGACTGGAGTGCAGTGGTACGATCTCGGCTCACTGCAACCACTGCCTCCTGGGCTCAAGCAATTCTCCTGCCTCAGCTTCTCGAGTAACTGGAACTACAGATGTGCACCACCATGCCCGGCTAATTTTTGCATTTGTAGGATGAACAGGGTTTCACCATGTTGGCCAGGCTGCTCTTGAATTCCTGACTTCAGGTGATCCACCTGCCTTGGCCTCCCAAAATGCTGGAATTACAGGCATGAGGCACTGCACTGGGCCCTTGTCGAGTGCTTTTTATGTACAAAGCAGATGATAAGCACAGAAGTGTATGCAAATTGTTAGAGGAATTTAGAAGATGGTAACATCTGATTCAGTTTTGTTTTTGTTTTTATTTTGCTTGTTTGTCTTTGAGACTGAGTCTTGCTCTGTCGCCCAGGCTGGAGGGCAGTGGCTCCATCTCAGGTCACTACAACCTCCGCCTCTCAGGTTCAATCAATTCTCCTGCCTCACCCTCCTGAGTAGCTGGGACTACAGGTGCACGCCACCATGTCCAGCTAATTTTTGTATTTTTTTTTTTCTTTTTTGAGACGGAGTCTCACTCTGTCTCCCAGGATGGAGAGCAAAGACGCCATCTCCGCTCACTGGAACCTCTGCCTCCAGGTTGAAGCGATTCTCTTGCCTCAGCCTCCCGAGTAGCTGGGATTACAGGTGTGCACCACCATGTCCAGCTAACTTTTGTTTTTTTTTAGTAGAGACTGTATTTCACCATATTGGCCAGGCTGGTCTCGAACTTCTGACCTCCTGATCCACCCGCCTTGACCTCCCAAAGTGCTGGAATTACAGGGGTGACCCACTGCACCTGGCCTAATTCAGTTTTTGGGGATTCTATGAGGTAGATTTATAAGGTATGAATAAGAGTTCTCAAAAGGGCATTCCAGGCAGAAGGTATTAGAAGAGCAAAAGCATGCAAACACAAAAGTATGGGCCACATTCAAAGAATAGGGGGTGGTTCTGGCAGCTAATACCTTCAAAGGAAGTGTAGCCTGGTGCACAATACCAGCATAAGAAATAAAAAGTCATTGAAAGTTTGGAGCAGGCAAGTGAATTTATGAGAATTGCACTTTAGAAAAAGGAGCCACATATTCAACTGTCTGCAAAGCATTTACACAGGAACAATTTACCATGAGCAGCTTAAGCTCAACAAGTCCTAATGGAAGTCCTCATAATTCCCTCTAAAATATCTTGTTGCAGAAGCTACTAATTGTACCCTAAATTCCATTTATTCCTAAATTTTTCTAATACATTAAGGAACCTTCCATTTTTACTTGGGCATAAACCTGTCCATAAAAAGACTACATTGTCCAGCCTTCTTCTTATTATTATTTTTTTTTGAGACAAAGTTTTGCTCTTGTTGCCCAGGCTATAGTGCAGTGGTGCAGGCTCAGCTCACTGCAACCTCCTCCTCCCTGGTTCAAGCAATTTTCCTGCCTCAGCCTTCCAGGTAGCTGGAATTACAGGTGCCCAACACCACACCCAGTTCACGTTTGTATTTTTTGTAGAGAAGGGGTTCCACTATGTTGGCCAAGCTGGTCTCGAACTCCTGCCCTCAAGTCATCCGCCCTCCTCAGCCTCCCAAAGTGCGGGGATTACAGCTGTGAGCCACCACGCCCACCCTGTCCAGCCCTTTTTGAGATAAGGGGAGTCTATGTGAGATGGGCCTACAGAACAATATTCTTAAAATGAGACTGTATGCTTTTCTTCACTGCTTTTTCATTTTTTTTTAATAGTCAAGTGCAGTATGCTTTTTCATTTTTAATCCCTGGAACTCACATGTGATAGCCAGAACTGGAACATCCATGTTGGGCTTTGAGGAGAAAATAACGTGCTGAGAATGGCAGAGCCGTAAGACAGAAGGTCCTGGAAACCCAGAAGCATTACATGTGCCCTGGACCAACTCCTTTGGACTTTTTTGGTTTTTGTTTTTGAGATTGGGTATCACTCTGTTTCCCAGGTAGTGTAGTGGTGAGATTATGGCTCACTGCACTCTCAACCTCATGGACTCAAGCAATCCACCCCCCTCAGCCTCCTGAGTAGCTGGAACTATGGGTGGGTACCACCACTCCTGGCTAATTTTTTATTTTTTGTAGGAATGTTGTGGGGTGGGGGGAGTCTTACTATTGTGCCTAGGCTGATCTCGAACTCCTGGGCTCAAGTAATTCTCTGCTTCAGCCTTCCAAAATGCTAGAACTACAGGTGCGAGTCACCATGCCTGCACTTCTTTTAGATAAGAGAAAATGAATTTCCTTCTCCAAGTACTATATATTAGGTTGTGCAGCTGAACCTAATTCTGCTCATTCTTTTGTATTCTTTGAGTCAGTCAGTGCTACCACCAGCTGTCCAGTTAGCACTGTAGAAAGCCAGGAGTCAGTCCTGTCTATTCCCCAGCCCCACATCTCACACCTAATCCAAACACATACGCACATCAGATAAACCGTCAGGTTCTATTTTATCTTTTAAATAATTCCCAGCCAGGCGCAGTGGCTCACGCCTGTAATCCCAGCACTTTGGGAGGTCAGGAAATCGAGACCATCCTGACCAACATGGTGAAATCCTGTCTCTACTAAAAATACAAAAAATTAGCTGGGCGTGGTGGCGCGTGCCTGTAGTCCCAGCTACTCGGGAGGCTGAGGCGGAGGTTGCCGTGAGCTGAGATCACGCACCACTGCACTCCAACCTGGGCACAAGAGCAAAACTCTGTCGCAATAAATAAAATAAATAAATAAATAAATAAATCCCCATTCAAGATGGAGGTTGCAGTGAGCTGAGATCCCAGCATTGCACTCCAGCCTAGGCAATAAGAGTGAAACTCATGTTCAAAAAACAAACAAATAAATAAAATAATTCCCCATTCCATTTCCTTACCTCTATCCAATTCTATCACCTCTGTTCTTATTTCAGCCTTTACATCTCTCACCTAAGCTTCCACTACTGCTTTTAATTAGGTATGATCTTTGCAAATTCTGAATGTAACCATGCCATCTCTCTCTGCTTTAGGCCCTTCCTTCCCAACCTTGCTGGCATGTACAGGAAAAAATCTACACCACTTAGTACATATGGATTATAAAACTATCTGTAATCTGGTCCCTGCCAACCTTCCCAGCATCACTCACTAGGGATTACCTCAAGCATCGCATTCCAGACCCTGAACTGACTTGCTGCTGCTTTTTTTTTTTTTTTTTTGAGTTGGAGTCTCACTCTGTCGCTCAGGCTGGAGGGCAGTGGCAGGATCTCAGCTCTCTGCAACTTCCGCCTGCGAGTTTAAGTGATTCTCCTGCCTCAACCTCCTGAGTAGCTGGGACTACAGGCACCCACCACCACGCCCAGCTAATTTTTGTGTTTTTGGTAGAGATGGGGTTTCACCATGTTGGCCAGGCTGGTCTCAATTTCCTGACCTTGTGATCCATTCGCCTTTTTTTTTTTTTTTTTTTTTTTAAAACAAGCTCTCACTCTGTCGCCCAGGCTGGAGTGCAGTGGTGTAATGTCAGCTCACCTCAACCTCTACCTCCTGGGTTCAAGCGATTCTCCTGCCTCAGCAGCTGGGATTACAGGTGTGCACCACCACACCCAGCTAATTTTTGTACTTTTAGT